>CAUYLG010038981.1:0-46875 GCA_963573385.1 Cacajao melanocephalus
ATCTAATTAAACTTAAGAGCTTCTGCACAGCAAAAGAAACTATCATTAGAGTGAACCAGCAACCAACAGAATGGGAAAAAAATTTTGTGTCTACCCATTTGACAAAGAGCTAATATCCAGAATCTACAAAGAACTTAAACAAATTTACAAACAACAACAAACAACCCCATCGAAAAGTGTGGGGTATCTCTTTATGTGCTAGGCACTGTGCTCAGACATGCATTTGTAAATTTGCACTTTACCCATTTCACGAATATGAATGGGGAAGTCAAATAAGTCACGTGATTTGCTCAACATCTCATCATCAGTAACTAGTAGAAGCAGCATTTATACCTAGAACTTCTCATCCATATCCAGTGTGCCTTCTGCCATATAGCATGGCCTGGTACATAGTAGGGGCTCCATAAATACTTGTTTGAAAATTAAATGAAGAGACAAGAATGGGTTTCTGAACATCAAGGCTGGTTTTGTGCACAAGCAGCAAGCAACTGTGCATGCAGTGTGATTTCGGGGTGCTTGAAATATCAAGTTCTTAGACTTGGCTTGAAATTCCCTTATTAGAAATGCATGTTTGTCTCCTCCTCCCAATTGTTTATTGTCTTTGAACTGCTACAAAAGCAGGCCTTTTTAGCCATTCATTTCTCAGTGTTAATGAGTTTCCTGGGTCTATAACAATAAAAACTATAAACTAGCTTTTACTGTTAAATATTTAGGGGGTTTTGCCCAGTGGGAGTCTGGGGAACCCTAAATAATCTACCTATTTCACAGCCTTAGTTTTTCCCTACTTCACACACATCACAATTTTAGGTGTGAATCCAGTTTCAGTATGTCATTTAAAATTGCCAAGAAAGAGTTACATGAGATGATCAATATGAGAGCTAGCTTGAATATACCACATTGTCATGAGTTTGCAGTAAGCTATGTTCAAATAGTCAGGGATTAATATTTTGAAATATCCAAGGTCTAATGTATATTTATTTTATTTCATTTTATTTTGAGACGAAGTCTCACTCTGTTGCCCAGGCTGGAGTACAATCGTGCGATCTCGGCTCACTGCAACCTCCGCCTCCTGAGTTCTGCCTCAGCCTCCCAAGTAGTGGGATTATAGGTGTGTGCCACCATACCTGGCTAATTTTTTTTTTTTTTTTGAGACAGAGTCTTGCTCTGTCACCAGGCTGGAGTGCAGTGGCACGATCTCAGCTCACTGCAACTTCCACCTCCCGGGTTCAAGCAATTCTCCTGCCTCAGCCTCCCGAGTAGCTGGGACTACAGGTGCACGCCACCATGCCCAGCTAATTTTTGTATTTTTAGTAGAGACAGGGTTTCACCATGTTGACCAGACTGGTCACAAACCACAGACCTCAAGTGATCCGCTTGCCTTGGCTTTCCAAACTATTGGGATTAAGAGGCATGAGCCACTGCGCCTGGCCTATTTTTAAAATGAAAATCTAGTTACATATGATTTCCCGAACATTACTGAATAATGTCTATAAAACCAGAAAACTGTGCTGGGGGAGGAAACCCACAAATGAGATTTTCCCTGCTCTGTAGCAATTACTCTGCATCCTAGGGTAAGCCAGGCAACAAGTCTTGCATCAATTCTGCATTTTTCTAATTAAATTTTTATATTTTCCTCCTTGTAGTTTGTCATAAATGCACAGCAGTGAGGGGGCAAGAACACCATGTGGTGTGACTCACACAGCCCCAGAGGACAGTGCCCTTCCCGTGGAGGGAGTGTGGGGCTCAGTGGCCGGCCAGCCTAATAACAGGTGGCAATGGGACTGGAGTTCCACCTCTGCTGGAGCTACAACATCTCAGTAACGGCCTTGCCATTGAATCGGAGCCTTCAAGAATACATGAGGCGACACTGTATTTGAAGTGACACTGTATTCATTTGTACAAGAATACACGAGGCGACACTGTATTTGAAGTGACACTGTATTCATTTGTATATGAATACACGAGGTGACACTGTATTTGAAGT
Source organism: Cacajao melanocephalus (assembly GCA_963573385.1). Classification (NCBI taxonomy): domain Eukaryota; kingdom Metazoa; phylum Chordata; class Mammalia; order Primates; family Pitheciidae; genus Cacajao; species Cacajao melanocephalus. The sequence goes on from CAUYLG010038981.1 coordinate 1,985, forward strand.
GACACTATTCATTTGTATATGAATACATGAGGTGACACTGTATTTGAGAGGGGCCTTGATTTTCTCTCCCCGGTGTCTCCCCTGGGCTGTGGTCACCTGCCTGTCACCTGCCTGTCTGCCCAGGACTTGCATTTTAGGTTCACTTCACAGTGTGTACCTGGGACTTTGCCACCTCCTGAAAGAGCTTTCCTTTGGTTTTGCAAATCTGCCATGTTCATTTTATCCTGATTTCTGGTTCATATTAGGACACTCCTTAGTCTTTCCACGCTTCTAAACCTTTGACACCTCATCTTCTGGCCCCTGTTCTACACCTCTCTGCTTCTCAAGGCGTGGCCCCTGGACCAGCAGCATCAGCATCACCTGGGGATTGTTATGGATGCAAATTCTTGGGCCCCACTTCGGACCTACTGACTCATAGGCATGGTGGTGGAGTTTAGGAAGCACGGCTGTCGAGCACTGTCCTTCGTCAGGAGCCAGAGTCAGGCAGTACGAGAAGCTGCATTCCTACAAAACCCACAGTGGAACTGTCGCTTTCAGAGTTTTTAATGGCTACGACCCTTTGGAGAATCTGATTCCATATTTGCTGGGATTGCACTGTATGCTGGCTGCTAGTCACTGGAATAATGAGGGAAAGAAAACGCAAGAGGACTACAGAAACGCCTGCTGCGTTGGATATACTAACCAGCAGTTTCTCTTTTTTACATTCTATATAGGGGAACAAAGGGCTTCTCTTTGTTATAATATTGCATAATATTTGCATAATATTGAATATTTGCATAATATTGCATAATATTGAATAATTCTGAGACTCATAATGCCTCATTTTTCCAAGCCCAGCCCCTGGCTTATGTACAATTCACTGATGTCTAGAAATCATTCCCAGCCTTGATCTCCACTGCCACAGATGCTCTTTGGAGAAGGGGGAGGAGAAAAGCAGAGGAACCCCCTTCTTCACAGAAACCCAAGCTGGTTTCTGTCCTTGCCATCCCCCACAGTGGTTCTTCCCCTGCCTTCTGACCTGAGGGAGGCCTCACCCACCCAGGGCTTGAGGGAGGCCAACCCCCTCCCGGGGGCGCACTTCACCTACCGCACTGGTCTGCACGGACTCGTTCTCCGGTTTGGCTTTTATATCTACAATCCCATCAGCATGGCGAAAAGAGCAGTCAGCAAGGACATCATACAGGGACAGCTTCTGGGCCTTCAAGCCATATTTCCGCAGCCACGTCTTCGAGTCCCAGGTGTCTTCTGGATTCGATGCAATCTCAACAGAGGTTGTTTCTGACGCTGTAGAATCACAGCTCGTCAGTCATTCATACTGCATGAGCCATTCATATTACACCCCAACTTAATATTTACCAACTTGAAACGTGTTCTTTATAAGACCACAAAGCCCATGTTTCATTTCAGATAACAGCTTTCCAAAGCAGGACTGGCAAACAATTATTAGGCTTTTAATGGCAAAAACCACAGTTACTTTTGCACCAACCTAATAATTCACAAGACTGCAAAGCAGGGTTACTTTTCATTTCACTTCCTCCTCTAAGTTGACAGACCGCACACCTGAGTGGAGGTGGCCGGTAGACCAAGGCTGTGTGTCAGGAGCCATGTGTGTGTAAGGATGGAGTCAGAAGCTCTGGCTTCAGGTCCTGGCTCCATCACCTTCTAGCTTGGGCAAGTTGCTCAAACTTGGGTGAGTCACTACACTTGACCTCTCTGAGCTTAGGCAGAATTCTTCACCTGCAGCTGGAAGATAGTATTTGCTTGGCCTTCCTAGGTAAACTGCAGTAATCCAGTGAGAAAAGTCATGTGAGGCCAGTTGCGGTGGCTCACACCTGTAATCCCAGCACTTTAGGAGGCCAAGGCGGGTGGATCACCTGAGGTCAGGAGTTTGAGACCAGCCTGGTCAACCTGGTGAAACCCCATCTGTACTAAAAATACAAAAATTAGCTGGGTGTGGTGGCAGCTGCCTGTAATCCCAGCTACTTGGGAGGCTGAGGCACGAGAATTGCTTAAACCCAGGAGGCAGAGGTTGCAGTGAGCCGAGATTGCACCACTGCACTCCAGCCTGGATGACAGAGCAAGACTCCATCTTAAAAAAAAAAAAAAAAAAAGGAAAGAAAGAAAAGTCATGTGAAAGTGCTTTGTAATTCAGGTGAAAGAGAAGTGATGAGGTGAAGGCGATCAACCCGGAAAGGCCAGCAGGCTGCCTCCCATGAAGTCCCCTTGTTACCTTGGGGACTATGTCCTGATTCAGAGCCTGGCTTTCTGCCCTGCAGGCTCAGAAACCTCATGTGCCATGTATGTAGGACAATTCACCTTAGCTTCACAGGGTAAAGTATAACCCAGTATGCCAATTGCCTAAACATCTGCAGCCTCAGGCACATTCCCGTGGTGTTTTCCAGAGGTTATCTACACTGTAACTGGGAAGCAGTGTTATGTTACCTGAGTCGGGCAAGCTAGCATATCACACAAGCAGAAAAGGATTTTTCTAGATGACTTGAAACTCGGAACAGCACCTAAGGAAGAATGAGCTACTCGGGGTGAACACATAGGAGGGGTGAGGAACTGTGAAGCTGGGAACGAGGTACTGGTGTCTGGAGATGGCTGTGCACATTTCCCAACTCCATGCTCGGTAATGGCCCCTTGGTAGGATAAGGAGACCACGGTGGGAATATTTACGGAATCTGGAAATCAGCACATGCTACACATCAGGGCTTTTTTCATTCCCTGTGTAAGGCCGATAGCCTCAGCTTGACGATAAGCCTTACACCCTGGAGTGGGTTGTTAAACATTTGCCCACCGCTGGAAGGAAGGCAGAAAGGACCCTGCGCTTTTAGCCCCATTGGGACCATGGAGCCCTAGGAAGATGTGGAAGGGGTTCTGGGAGGGGAAATGGATTTTTCTAACATGGACTATCACATAGGAGGTCCACCAGCCCTATAGAGTTTTGTTTAACTCCACCTACATTAATGGCTCTCAACCCTGCACTGTGGAATCCCCTGAGGAGCTTTAAAAAAATACTGAGCTGGGCGAAGTGGTTTACATCTGTAATCCCAGCACTTTGGGAAGCTGAGGCAGGTGGATCACCTGAGGTCAGGAGTTCGAGACCAGCCTGGCCAACATAGTGAAACCCCATCTCTACTAAAATACAAAAATTAGCTGGGCATGGTGGCGGGCTCCTGTAATCCCAGCTACTTGGGAGGCTGAGGCAGGAGAATCACTTGAGGCTGAGGCAGGAGAATCACTTGAACCAGGGAGGCAGAGGTTGCAGTGAGCCAAGATCGCTCCATTGCACTCCAGCCTAGGCGACAGAGCAAGACTCTGTCTCAAAAACAACAACAACAACAGAAGTGATGCCTGAGTCCCATCCAGTAGATTCTATTTTAACTGGTTTGGGAGTGTGGCCTGGACATTGGGATTTTACAAAGCTCTCCAGGCAATTGTATTATGCAGCAAAGCTTTGCCACTGGCTTAAGGTGGAAAGGGCTTCTCAGTTATGACTTGATAACCCCATCAACTGATTCTCCTATCAGACACAGATGCAAATGAAGTTGTACTATTAATTAAGAAGTAGCACTCACCGTTAGAGAAACAAAAATATGACCCAGACTAATCTATTACTATATGTAAGGGGATAGATAATTAGAATAGACATAAATCATGTTACCACCAATTCCTTCTGTATAATATGTAAAGAATCTGCCCACTAATGCTTCATGTGACCCATGTCCTTGAATTTTAATAGAACAGCACTGAAAGAATTCACTCTGAAACCTACTAGAGTAGGAACTTCTCAAAGAAGCTTGTTTTGGATTTTGAACTTTAAACCAACCTGGCATCAAAAGCCCTTCAGAGCAGCATTCCTGGCGCCCCAGAGCTGGTTTCTCTGTGAATCACAAAGCATCTTTTCACTTTCTCCGGTAGCTCAAGCCAGAGGCTTCTCTGAGCTTCGAGTCCCTGGGGTTCGCCTGCACACTCTCCCCCATCACAAAGAGGCAGCAAAAAGAGGATGCCGCCATTTCTGTTAGGAAGATCAGCCTCATTGGAGAAACCCTTGGGGTGACCTATTCTTCAATTATTATCAATTACATTCTCAGTCAGTGTGTTTCTGCTTAGGCAGACCTTTCCTTTTCTCCTCTCTCTTTTTTTCCTGGTCAATAGGTATAGTAGGAAATTAAGTTTTCATTCAATTATTTCCATAGCAACACACACCTTATTGCATCCTTCTGCTCTGATTTGAGCTGCCTTCTTTTAAAAAAGATAAGAACCTTCTATCAAGTATAAATTCAAGCTTACCCTAGAACTTCCTAAAAACACATTCGAACCAATCCTAGCAAGGGTTTTGCAAGAGGCAGAGACTAACTTCTGACTCCAACTTCACCCCAGACCAGGCGGTGCAGTCCTGTGGACTGGATTCAGGCTCCCAATTACCATCTGAAAAGGGGGTTCAGACAAGCTGCCAAAGCAACCTGACCTTTCATAGAGGAAAGAAGGGGTGACCAAGCAATCAAAACCGAAAAGCCCAGGCACTTTAAAGCTAAAGAAAGGAAGAAAAAAGGGGGAAATCTTTTAACTTTCAGAGCTAATTATGCCAATTAGTGGCTGAGTCTCATTTTCCTGGGAGGGACAGGGAAGCGAGTCATCCGTTCATTAGTGTCACTTACTAAGGGGTCTTTCCCATTCCCCTGCAGTTATCTTAATTAAAACTGTTACATGAATTCTTACCCACAGAGCATTCATTTATTATAGAGGTATGAGCTCACAGCTAATCCCGATTACATGGTTTTCCTATTCCACTGGACAGACTGCTAAAGATGTTCTTTCCATTATGAGAAGGGAGCACATCTATGCCACAGATTTAACCAGCCTGGCCCTCCCCATCCTACTTGTCAATCTCAGAACATATTTCAGTGAAAAATATCTACTGAACAATGCTTTTGAAAACCATCCCTGCTATAGCCAGGGCCACATACAAAAAGATAAATTGGGTATAGTTATCAGTGCCCACTCCTCTCCTTGTCCCTCATCCACACGCCCTCCAGGTTCAACTCCAGAGGGGCTCACAGCCATCAGGGATTTCTCACTACCATAACTCCCTTCTCCCATCCTCCTCCACTGAATGTTACTTGCCTGGCACCTCATTCCGGCCATGCAAGGCCCACAAGCCTTTCAAGGGGGCTGTCAGCGAATGAATAAACTAGAACTCTAGATCTGGAGGCAGCCTCGGACAGCATCAAGTCTGATGTTTCCAAGAGTGGGTCCCATAGAAACTGCTTCTACTGCATGTCAGTGGCTACTCAGGAGGAGGGTTCCTTTGGCAAAAAGTCTGGAGAGCTTGAAAAGAAAGTTTCAAGGGGTTCTTGATCACAGGACTTCCTTAAGACTTTCGTATGGGAATGGGCAGTGGGGCTTACCACAAGCAAGATTCCCAAAGCTACTTAGCCCCACAGTCTTTCTGCATGAAAAGTTTTGGAGGGCTTGTATTTAATAGACCATAGCTTGGCACACACTGTCAAACACCCCTGTGATCACGGGTGCCACGAGACAATGAGCAAACCCTTGGCCACCACATAAGGAGTGGTACAGGAAAAGAATGCTGTGAACTAGCTGAAAAGGAAGGCAGAAGGAAAGAAGGAAGGAGGAAAGAAGGGAGGGAGGGGAAGACAGAAGAAGGGAAGAGAAGAAGGGAGAGAGGGAGGGAGGGAGGAAACAAAGGCAAGATAAAAGGGAGGGAGGGAAGGGAGGACAGAAGTAGGAAGAAGGAAAGAAGGAAGGAAGGAAGGAAGGAAGGAAAGAAAGAGGGAGGGAGGGAGGGAGGGGAGAAAAGAGGAAGGAAACCAGAATTGAGGAGAAAGGTAGCAACTGTTAGGAAAAGAAACCTGGTCTTGCCTGCTGGTGAGGTGAACGAGGTTTCAGCCCTGTGAGCCGGCTCAGCACGGAGCAGCTGCAAGGGCTGTGGGCTCTCTGAAGGTGGGATGAAGCCCAACCCAGTCTAAGATCCAGAAGCCAGGCGGTGACAGTGTGGTGTGAGAGAGCAGCTTGTCTCTAAGCAGTCAAGCCCTTTGCTGTAGTTGCTAACTAATACCTGCTGTTACCTACACTTGCGAAAGTACCATGCAATAAGCATATCCTTCTGGCACTGCAGGGGAGCCAAGAAATGGGAAGGAGGGGATGAAGGAGACGTAGGATGGTAACCCACCAACATTCTACCAAACTGACTCCCTGTGGAGATCAGGTAAGCATTCTTTAAAGCACCCTGGGGTCTACACACAAGGGCTGAGGCCCAAATAAAACCTCTGTTATAGAGAAGGGCTCCATGGCTTGCCCAACTTGTTTATAAACCAGTGGAAAAATGATTCCAACCCATAGTATTCCCCACCCGTAGTGTTCTCAATTCCTATCATCCTCGGGAGGCAGAGTGGGAGAGAGAGAAAAGAAATAAAAAACAAGGAGGCCAAAAAGAAGCAGACATAAAAACAAAGAACATCAAATACCAATAGCAGAAAGAAAACTGCAGAGGAGCTAAAGCCCCCTAAAGACATGGTTCAACATTTCCCTCACTTTCTCTTCTGCCTTATGATTCTGAAAGAAGGCGTCTTAAGAAGAATTATTTTAGACATAAGGTGTGAATGATGCAGCTTGAAGGAAGAATTTTTAAACTACAGCACCTGCAGCTGGCTACGGAGAAACAAGGAGCAGTCAATTTAGTGACAAACCTGCATGAAGACTGAAAAGAAACCACTAAAGGGAATATAGACTGCAAGAGAAGAGTTATAAAAGCCACATCTTAATGTGTCTACATCTAACTAGCATTTAAAATAAATCAAAAATAGTTGAACATCAGTGAGATAGGCACCAAACTGTACCTTAGGCTATTATTTCTTTAAAAATAGCTGTGGCACCGCAAGATAAACACAGACTGATTCGAGATGCTTGGTACAATATAGAACAATTGAGATTAGGAAGTGAGAAAGGATTGATGGAGTTAGGGAAATCTAGACTGAGTGACCTGAAATTCACGTTAAGTGGCAAGGATGAGAACTCTGAGACAGAGTATGAATGCTGGAATTAAACCAAGACAGAAAGCAAGGTGACTATAGTTAATGGTGATAAATTACATTCTTGAAAAATGCAGAGAGAGATATTAAGTGTTCTCGCCACAAAAACGTTTACTATGTAAGGTAATCTAATTTTTAATTAGCTAGATTTAACCATTTCACAGTGTATATATACTTCAAAACATCATGTTGTACATCATAAATACATACAATGTTATCTGCCAAATTTTTAAAAATTAAAGAATTGGTGTTAATTCTTCTTTAAATACTTGAAAGAAGTCACCAATGAAGGCATCTCGTCCTGGCTTCTCTTTGTGCAGACTTTTTAAAAAAAATTACTAAGTCAGTTATGACAGATCTATACAGAACTTCCATTTCTTCTTGAGTAAGTTTTGGTAGTTTGTGTCTTTCTAGGAATTTGTCCATTTCATTTAGGTTATCTTATTCATTAACATACAATTGTTCATAGCAGTCTCTTATAATCACTTTTATTTCCAAAAGGCTGGTACTCATACCCCCTCTTTCATTCCTGATTTTAATAATATGGGTCTCTCTCTCTCTCCTTTCCTGGTTTGTCTAGCTAAGGATTTGTCAATTTTGTTGATCTTTTAAAGCACCCAACATTTGATGTTTTAATTTTATTGTTTTTCTATTTTCCATTTTATTTATAGCCTCTCTAATTTTTTATTATTTCCTTCCTTCTGCTTGTTTTCACTTTAGTTTACTCTTCTAATTTCTTAAGGCAGAGGTTTAGATCATTCATTTGAGATCTTCCTTCTTTTTTGATGTAGGTATTTTCAGCTAAGCACTGCTTTAGTTCTACCCCACAGGTTTTGGAATATCGAACTTTTTGTTTTCATTCGCTTCAAAGTATTTTTAATTTCCTGTTTGATATATTTCATCCACTGTTTATTTAGAAGTATGTTGTTAATGAGGGGCTACGTTAAGGAAAACCGAGTCCACAAGGGGCGTGGTTTCAAAGGCAAGAGCTTCCCAGCACCATGCCTCCATCTATGTCCCCATCCGGGAACGTAAAGTTCTTTGTCTGACTTTCCCGCTAGCGGGGTAGAAATTCCAGGTGCGCCTCTTAGTTCAAAAAGCCCGTGGAAAAGCTGTGGGAGAAGGGCCTCTTGCAGACCTAACAGCCAATCCGCTATCAGAGTCAAAGATCAATCACTCCAGAGAAGTTTAAAAGAACTCTCATTGGACAAGAATATGAATGGGGTGGGAATAACGCCAAGGCTAAAAACCCACTGCCGGCCGGGCGCGGTGGCTGACGCCTGTAATCCCAGCACTTTAGGAGGCCGAGGCGGGTGGATCACGAGGTCAGGAGATCGAGACCATACTGGCCAACATGATGAAATCCTGTCTCTACTAAAAATACAAAAATTAGCTGGGCATGGTGGCACGTGCCTATAGTCCCAGCTACTCGAGAGGCTGAGGCAGGAGAATTGCTTGAACCCGGGAGGCGGAGGTTGCAGTGAGCAGAAATCGCGCCACTGCACTCCGTCCTGGCAACAGAGCGAGACTCCGACCCAAAAAACAAAACAAAACCCACTGTCCGTTACCTGGGCGGATTCCTCCCTTGGATTCCCTCCCACGGCAGCATGGGAGCTCTCTCTCCTTCTCTGTCTTTCTCTCTCTGTGCCTAATAAATCACTCTCTGTTAAACTCTTTGGGTCCCTGATATTTATTCGAACGGTAAGCTCACCATGCCTCCAGGGTGCCTTCCCCCATTCCTGGGACAAGAGAGGCCAAGGACCTGGGCACGCGGATCAGGCAAACTGAAAGCATCTTAGGGAGGCCTCTGCTACCTCCCCACCTCCCCCCACTTACATTAGTATTCACCTTTCCTTTTTTTTTTTTTTTTTTTTTTGAGATGTTGTCTCACCGTGTCACCCAGGCTGGAATGCAGTGGCGCTATCTCAGCTCACTGCAACCTCCACCTCCCAGGTTCAAGCAATTCTGCCTCATTTTTGTCAGCATTCAAAATGTCCTACTCTTATTGATTTTAATTTCATCCATTGTAGTCAGAAAGAAACTTTGTATGATTACAATCATTTTAGATTTACTGCAACTTGTTTTATGGCCTAACATATGGTCTAATCTAGAGAACATACAGTTAAGCATACGTATTCTGCTGCTGTTTATATAACCTTCTATAGATGTCTATTAGATTTAGTTGGTTTGCAGTGTTTAGTCTTTTATTTCCTTGCCAATCTTCTGCCTAATTGTTTCATCCATATCGGAAGTGGGATGATGAAGTCTTCATTTACTATCATCTGCTCTCATTGAACTACAGAAGACCTTTCAATTCTGTCAGTTTCTGCTTTGTATATTTTGGTAAACTGTTGTTAGGTACCTATATTTATTTATTTATAATTGTTCTGTCTTCCTGGTAAATAATTGACCCTTTTGTCATTACCAAATATGCTTTGTGCCTAATAAGAATTTCTGTCTTAAAGACTATTTTGTGTGAAATTAGTGTAACTACTCAGCTCTCTTTTTGTTACCTATTTGTATGATGTGCATTTTTCCATTCTTTACTTTCATCCTATTTCTGTCTTTCAACCTAAAATGTGTCTCTTACAAACAGCATATAGTTGAATCGTGGGTTTTTTTGGTGTGTGTTTTTTGTTTTATTTTGACTCATTTGCCTATCTTTGCCATTCAATTAAAGTGTTTAATCCATTGACACTTTTCTTTTTTCTTTTTCTTTGTTTTTTTTGAGACAGAGTTAATGCACTCACTATCCTGTCCAGACTGGAGTGCAGTAGCTATTTACAGGTCCAATTATGGTGCACTGCAGCCTCAAACTCCTGGCCTCAAGCAATCCTCCAACCTCAGCCTTTCAAGTAGCTGGGACTACAGGTGTGTGCCACTGTGCCCACCTATATAATAAGTGCCCTTCATATAATAAGTGATGTCATAAAATTTATGCCTCCCATTCTGTTATTTGTTTTCTACATGTCATATCTTTTTTATTCTTCTATTCCTCTAGAAGGTAGTAAAAGAAGGTAGTAACCTTCTTTTGCATTAAATGGATATTTTCTAGTATTCAATTTTAAGTTATTTGGAATTTCTTTTACTATTTCTTAGTGGCTGCCATGGAGATTTTAATCAAAATCTCCTAATTTATCACTCAGATTAATCAACTTAATTTCAATAATATACAAACATTAAATCTATGTAACTCCACTCCTCCCCCCTCCATTGTGCTATTATTATCATATAAAGTATACCTTTATACATGTGTGTCTATCAGAACAGATTTAAATTATTGCTTTATAAAGTTGTCTTTTGAATCAGATGGGGAAAAATAGTTACAAAAAATACATGTATAGTATCCTTTATATTTACCCATGCAGTTATCTCTGTTGGTGCTCTTTATTTATTTGTGTGGATTCAAGTTATTCTCCAATATTCTTTCATTTTATCCTGAAGGACTTACTTTCCTTTAGTATTTCTTATAGGGCAGTTTTGCTGAAAGTAAATTCTCTTGGTTTTTGTTTATATTAATTTTTCCTTTTTTTTTTTTTTTTTTTTGAGATGGAGTCTCACTTTGTCACTCAGCCTGGAGTACAGTGGCACGATTTCAGCTCACTGCAACCTCTGTCTCCTGGGTTCAAGAAATTCTCCTGCCTCAGCCTCCCAAGTAGCTGGGATTATAGGTATGCACCACTGTACCCAGCTACTTTTTGTATTTTTAGTAGAGACAGGGTTTCACTATGTTGGCCAGGCTGGTCTTGAACTCCTGACCTCAGGTGATCTGCTCACCTTGGCCTCCCAAAGGGATTACAGGCATGAGCCATTGTACCCAGCAGTTTCTCCTTTTTTGAAGGACAGCTTTAGAGAATAACATTCTTGGTAGACAGGTTGTTTTGTTTTGTTTTGTTTTTTGAGACAGAGTCTCACTTTGTGGCCCAGGCTGGAGTACCATATCATGATCTTGGCTCACTGAAACCTCTGCTTCCTGGGTTCAAGCAATTCTCATGCCTTGGCCACCCGAGTAGCTGGGATTACAGGCATGTGCCACCATGCCTGGCTAACTTTTGTATTTTTAGTGGACACAGGGTTTCACCATGTTGGCCAGGCTGGTCTCGAACTCCTGACCTCAAGTGATCTGCCTGCCTTGGCCTGCCAAAATGCTGAGATTACAGACGTGAGCTACTGAGCCCAGGCAGATTGTCCTTTCTTTCAGCCCTTGGACAATTTTGTTCCACTGCTTTCTGGCCTTCTTGGTTTCTGATGCAAAATTAGTTGTTAATCTTATCAAGTGTCCCGTTTACATGATGAGCCATTTCTCTCCTGTTGCTTTCAAATTTCTTTTTTTGTTGTTGGCTTTCAACAGCTTGATTATAATGTGTCTAGGTGTGGATGTCTTTTTCCTACATGGAATCCATTTTGCTTCTTTGATGGTTAAATTAATGTTTTCATCAAATGTAGGGAGTTTCCAGCCCTTAAGTCTTCAAATATTCTTTCTCTCTCTCCCCCATCCTTTGGGGACTCCCCTTGTTCACATGTTGTTATGTTTATGGTATGCCATTGGTCTCTAAGACTTCGTTCAGTTTTTTTTTCATTCTTTTTTCCTTTTGTTATTCAGACTAGGTAACGTCAGTTGACCTATCTAAAAGTTCATTGGTTTGTTCTGGTTGCTCAAATCTGGTGTTGAACCCCTCTAGACAGTTCTTCATTTCAGTATTTTGTACTCCAGAATTTTTTTCAACTCCAGAATTCTGTTTGCATCTTTAAAAATAAAATTTCTCTCAATATTGGTATCTCTATTTGGTAAGACATTGCTCTTATACTTCCTATGTTCTTTAGACATAGCTTCCTTTAGTTCTTTGACATATTTAAAATCTCTTATTTAATATCTTCATCTAGTAAGGTCAATGTCTGGGCTTCCTCCTGGACATGGACAGTTTCCTCATGGACAGTTCTCATGGATTGCCCTTTTTCCTTTGTATGGTCCATACTTTGTTTCTTTCCATGCCCCATTTTCATTGTTGTTATTGACAGCTGGGCATTTTAAATAATAAAATGCAGCAACTCTGGAAATCAGATTCTCCCACTTGTACAGAGTTTGCTGTGATTCTGTTTATGTTTGTTTATGACTCCCGAATTCTGTAAAATCTGCATTCTTTGTCATTTGTAGCCACTGGAGTCTCTGCTCAGTTAACTCAGTGGTCAGATAATAATTGAACAGAGATTTCCTAAAATGCTTTGGACTATCCCTTGCTGAGAAGCTGTGTGTGCATCAGGCCACAATTTCCATGCTGCAGCAGTTAACTACTCTCCCTCGGCATTTACTTCCTGCTTGTGCAGAGCCTCAAGGTCAGCCCAAGATGAGAGCTTAGGGCCCTCCTGAATATTTCTTTGAACATACGCATCGCATCAGCCAGCCATGCTCACAGCCCTGTGCACATACCTGCCTGAGCTATGCATGATAGATTCCCAGAAATACCTCAGAGCTTTGGAAAGGCCAATGGACATCCCATTCTTCAGTTTTTCATCTTAAGTGTTTTGGTTTACCACTTGTTTGTCCTGACTGTTATCTACAACCTCAGTCAGCCACAAAGTTAATCAATTACCTCTCATTGTTTTTGACAACTGCCCCCAGGGAAAAGACTTTTCCCACTGAGGAAGAACTGAGTGAAGTCAAGTAAAGAAAGCTTTGTAAGTGGGGCCTTCCAGAGAGCCAGCGGGCAGGTCAAATAACGAGAATTCTCTGGAAATGAGGCTTTGGAGGAACTCCAGCCCCATCCTGTCCCTTCTAGTGGCTGTGAGTCTGCGGTTTCCACTGTGATCACAAACTGTTGGTTTTCAAGGTTAGTGAGGAGCTGGAGTGGGGGAATGCGAACAGGACTAGCTAAAATGCCACCTGCTCACCGTTCTTACCAAGATTCAATTATTTTTCTTGAATAAACACTCCCAAGATTGCTGCACACCTTGGGTTAATTTCTAGAGTTATGAAAAACATTGATTCTGATAAGATCCTTATTCCTTCTATGAAGGAGAAGTTTTGAAGGTTCTTAACTCTGCCATTTTTGTCCAAGTATTTTTGATGTTTCCATAATTAGGGGTCCAAACAGACTAAATATGATTACTCAATAGATTTATTGTGCTTTTCCACAGTCACTTTTTAATAACATGATTTTTAACACTGACATTTCACCATACCTGTATCGCATTCCAGTATCTTTCCCAAGTTAAATGCTTAGCATCTACAAAATGCTAATCAACCAGTTCTCCCAAATTTGGGGAGAAAATTTTGAGTAATTAATCTTGAATCATGGGAGAATTACATGGTATTCTTCTGCAAATGTTTTGCGGTGTGTGTGTGTGTGTGCATGTGTGTGTGTGTGTGTGTGTGTTTTGTCTGGAACATACAAAGCTCAGTGCCCATTGGAAAATGCATATTTGAGTAAACACTATCTTGGTCCTTTAGCATTCTCACTTGTTGCTTATTAATCAACCTTGTCAATGTTCACTTGACTATACAGAGACCTTTATAGTGATAAAGGCATTCTGAAGAAAATGTGAGTTCTGGGAAGAATATTATTTTCTCCTTTGCCTTGCCTGAAGTGTGAACACTTTGACAAATGTGCCATTTGCTTCTGGTTGCATAAGAAACCAGCTGTGCCCTGCCCCAGATCTCTTCTGCAGCCTTCTTTGAGCAAAAAGGGGACACTCTTGAGAAGACAAACACTATAAATTAGCTTGTTCTGCTCTCAAATTGCAAGTCACCCTGTTGGTAAAATAGTCTTCATCTAGTCTACTTATTAAACATCTAGCATTGGTGCAGAACAGAAAACTCTGATGATATGTTCACCTCTGTGGATATCAGAGTCCAAAGAACTTGGGGTCAAAGATTCAGAAACATGGGGTTCCTGCTTGATAAGTCCATATTTATCTTTATACCAAGAATGTTCATTATCTTTATACCAAGAATGTTCACTTCACCCAAACAGTGTATCTGAATTCTCCACCTACGTAGTCAATTGCCTCCTTTATTTCTCTACCAGGCTCTCAAAGATGCTTCAGTCTCAACAGGTTCAAACAAAATGTGTCATCCCCCACTCCCACCTGGTTTTCATCCAGCATTCTCTCAGCATAGTAGATGACACCATATCCATCTAGGAGCTTACTTTTGACACCTCCCTCTCCCCCACCCTAAGTCCTACTGATACGCAAGTGCTGGGAAGGGAAGAGCTGGTCCTTTTAAATGATATGGAAGTGAGGAAGTGAAGTGCTGGGTAGAGGAAGGGTGTGGTCCCCGGCTAGGGATCCACCCTCATGGACCTCTGTGAGGACATGCATTTCTGTTTTCCTGCCCAAATGTTGCATTTCCCAAGACTACCCTGGCCTGCCATGCCCCCATCACGTGCCTATAAAAACCCAAGACCCTAGCAAGGCAGAGACAGAAGCAGCTAGACATCGAGAGAAGCATACTGGCTGAGGAACACACAATTAGCTGGACGTCAAGAGGTATGCACTGGCATGCCGGCAGGCTGCTAACCAGCAGAATGATGCAGTGTTTGGCTAGGGCAGTTGGAGGAGAGCCGGGGCTGCCAACCAGCATGACTCTGGGGGAAAACCATTTCCCTTCTGGCTCCCCCATCTGCTGAGAGCTACTTCCACTCAATAAAACCTTGCACTCATTCTCCAAACCCACGTGTGATCAGATTCTTCCAGTACACCAAGGCAAGAACCCGGATACAGAAAGTCTCTGTCCTTGCGACAAGGTAGAGGGTGTAATTGAGCTAACACAAGCCGCCTATAGATTGCAAACTAAGAGAGCACCCTGTGACACATGCCCACCAGGGCTTCAGGAGCTGTAAACATTCAACCCTAGACACTGCCATGAGGTTGGCATCCACAGCCTGCCCGCCTGTATGCTCCCCTAGAGGTTTGAGCAGCGGGGCACTGAAGAAGCAAGCCACTCCCCCATCACATGCCCTGCAAGGGGGACAAGGAAACTTTCCCTGTTTCACCGTCAGTTCAACAACCAAACTCTCCCTCATACCTGCCCATTTATCACCTTCTTCACAGGCTCTGACTCTTGTCCAAGATGCCAACATCACTGTACTAACATCTTTATTCTCTTCCCTCATCCTATTTGTCCCTCCATCTCCAACTTGTTTCCCACCTAGTAGCCAAAATGATTTTTTTTTCTAAATGTAAATCTGATCTTAGCATTTCCCTGATTATAATCCTCTAGTGGCTGGCCATTGGTATGAAATTGAAGGTGGACCCCTGAACCGTGGCCTCCAGAGCCAGCACAATTGGGTCCCTGCTTCCCTCTCCAGACTCATCACTGGACACTGTGCTCCAGCCACACTCCTCTTTCCAGTTCTTCTAAAGTGTCTTTATCCTTCCTGCCTCAGGGCCTTTGCATATGCTGTTCTTCTCCCTGGCATACACTCTTCATCTCTCCCATCCTTTCACCTCATTAACTTACCTCTTCAACCCTCAGATATCAGCTCCAAAGTCATTTCCTCAGGAAACCTTTCCTTGACCCTGGGGAATAGCTCAGAAGCTCTCACTTTTCCTTAATCGTAAATATCCTATTTGTGTTCCTCTGATTTTCTACCTTCACTGAGCAAGAAATGGTTCGTGTAGTCCTGCTTTATGAGAGCCCGTTCCATGTCTCTTATTTACCATGATGCTCATCACCTACCATAAAGCTACATACAGTAAGCACTCAATAAATGAAAGAATACACAAGTGGATTAACCTTAAGCCATCATTACATTCTATCTATGTGACAGCACAGTTCTAAGTGCTTTACATGTGTTTTCTCATTTAACTTTCGTAACAGTCCATAGAGTAGGTATTATCATTATCATCCACATTGTGCAAATAAGAAAACTGGGCCACAGCATCACACAGCAGGAGTGGGGCAGAGGCAGGTTTAATATCTTTCTAACTCTGAGTCTGTGTACTTCACCACCACCCAGGACTATAAAGAAATCTTGCTGATTATTCAATACAACGCTAATGAAAATAAGCATCATCTCCCTCTCCATTTGTTCAAAAAAACATACACTCAAAACTCCTATAGACCTACTGTAGGTTTCAACTGCCTGCAGAGCCTGAATGAGCCTTTAGCCATTTCTTTGTCTTTTGAAACCAAATCTGGTATTTTGAAACAAGCAAGTATTTGGAGTCAAATCTTGAGTCTCAGATGGTAATCTTTTGGACTGTCTCTGTTCATGATTAAAGCATGACTACACAATGTGGTTAGTCTAATGATCTCTACTGGGTCACAAAATGGCTGTGAAGGTTATTCCAAATGAGGAGTTCCTGAAATGGTTTGAGAGGCAGCATCATCAAAGAAGGGTCAAGCTTCCCAAACTTTAAGCAAATTTTATTTATTTATTTATTTATTTATTTAGAGACAGAGTCTTGCTCTGCCACGCAGGCTGGAACACAGTGGTGCGATCACTGCTCGTTGCCACCTCGACTCCCCAATTCTCAACTCAAGCAATTCTCCCACCTCAGCCTCAAGTAGCTGGGACTAAAGGTGCATACCATCATGCCCAGTTAATTTTTTGTTTGTTTGTTTGTCTGTTTTCTGTAGAGATGGGGTTTTGCCATGCTGCCCAGGATGGTCTCAAACTCCTGGGCTGAAGTGATCCGCCCACCTCAGCTTCCTGAAGTGCTGGGATTACAGGTGTGAGCCACCATACCCAGGCTGGAAAATTCTTTAATATTCTGTGAAAAAGCCATCTTTGTGTTTGAGGGTCATGCCTGGGACAGGCACACCAACACACACACACGCAATGCCCAGATGTGTCCTACCCACGTCTCTGAACAGCTCAGCGCCACAGGAGTGACTCTCCTTCTCTTCCAGTTGGTCCTCTTCTTTCACTTAACCAACAGTTGTATTGAGCTACAATTGACATATAATATCTCATACAGCTTTGCAGTATACATATTGGTAAGTTTTGACATATGTATGGTTAGGTTTATGTTTATCATCTTGCTATTTGTTTTCTACTGGCCCTATCTGTTCTTTGTTCTTTTTTTTCTGACAGGTTTTGGATTGGGTATTTTTAATTCTATGTTATTTCCTTTGTCAGTTTGTTTTGTTAGTTGTTATCTTAGGTTTATAGCACACATCTTCAACTTACCATAGTCTAACGTCAAGTAATATTACATTACTTCGTGTATAATATGTGCCAATGATAAATTATTTCAGCTTTTGTATGTCTGAAAAAGTCTTTATTTTGCCTTTGTTTCTGAAAGATATTTTTGCTTTATATAGAATTCTAGGCTGAATATTTAAGGTACTGAATGAAAAAATGCTCCCCCTCCATCTTTTCATTTGAATGTGAAATCTGCTGTCATCTTTGTAGCTTTGTACATACGTTTTTTCTTTTTCTTATTTTTTTTGTTTTTCCTCTGGCTGCTTTTAAGATTTCCTCTTTATTATTGATTTTAAGCAAACCAACTGAGATGACTCTGGTGTGTCGTTTTCCTCATTTTCTTGTACTTAGCATTCACTGAACTTCTTGGATCTCTGGGTTTGTATCATCAAATTTGGAAACTTGTCAACACATTTCTTTAAATATTTTTCTGTTCTCTGCCCCTCCTACTTCCTCCCCTCAGGAATCCCATGTAATGTATATTTGGCCACTTGAAATTGTCCCATAGCTCACAGATGTTCTTTTGTTTTTTTTTTTTAATTCCTTTTTTCCTATGTCTGTCTCATTTTGGATAGTTTCTATTGCCGTCTTCAAGTTCACTCCTCTCTTTTCCTGCAATGTCTAATCTGCCATTGATTTCATTCAGTAAGCTTTTCAACTAAGATATTTTCTTCTCTCCAGTTTTCATCTCTTAAAGTTCAGTATGTGTCTTTTTAAATATCTTTCTTGTCTCGACTTAGCTTTTGAACATATGGAATACAGTTATAACTCTGAGTGACTCCTCTGCCAATTCTAATGTCTGTGTTAGTTCTCAGTCAGTTTTGATTGACTGATTTTTCTACTTATTAAGGATCACATTTTTCTGCTTCTCTTCATGCCTTGTAATCTTTGATTAGATGCCAATCATTGTGAGTTTGACCTTGTTGGGTACTGAATGCTTCTGTTCTTAAAATTTCTCTTGAGCTTTGTTCAGAGATGCAGTTATGTTACCTAAAAATGGTTTGTTCTTTTCATGGCTTGCTTTAGTGATTTCTTAGGAAGGCCCAAAGCAGTGCTCGGTTTAAAGCTAATTATTCCCCATGACTGAGGCAATACCGTTCCAAGCAGTCTACCCAAGGCCCCATGAATTCTAAAGCTTTCAGGCTGATGAGAACAGGTACTGTTCCTGGCCCTGTGTGAATTCCAAGCCCCGTTTCTTCTAATTCTTTGCAATGGCCCTTTTCCCAGACTCAGATAATCTTCTCTCATGCATGAGTTGATCAGTATTCAAATGAATTCTTGTGGGGGATTCCTGTGCAGATTTCTTGACTTTTCTCTCTGTGCATCTGTCTCCTCTCTAGTACTTTGTCCTGTGAATTGCCTTGGTCTCTCCAGACCCTCAGCTCTGTCTCCCAAACTCAGGATGTTTTCTGAGCTCCACTTGGGTTCCTCCTCTGTGCACCAGAGCCTGGAAACTCTCTCAAGGCAGTAAGTGAGGGAAACCTAGAGTTCACCATTGTTTTGCCCTCTATGTCAGAAATCACTGGCCTTCATTCTTAGTGTTAAGTGTCCTACAAACCATTGATTTGTATATTTTTGTCAGGTTTTTTTTTTTTTCCAGGGAACTCTCACATCCTGCTCTTGGTAATTAAAAGAGGTTAAAAAAAAAAAAACTATAAGTGGCCTTGTCTTCTTCTCATCTTCTTCTCATCCCAGGTACCAGGCTCATGAGACATTTCTCCCAGAAACTGCCCTCCTGGTCCTATGGACCTATATGTGCCCGCTGACCTTGAACCAGTGTGCCCAGCCCAGGGGACATGTTTGGGCTGGCATCACTGAGGAGATCAGCCTCTGTCTAATTCATCTGAAGGCTCCACGTGAAATGGCAACTTGCTAGATTTCCTCCCATCTGCCCCTTCCCTCTCCAGCTGGCCACCCTCTCTCCTGGGTCCTGCAGGCCCTGAGCAGCCAGCTTAGGTGAATGGCCGCTGCCTTCCTATGAGGCCATGTAAGCCAGTCTTACACTGACCCAGTCTTTGCCTCAGTAGCAGTGGGCTGCAGTGAGAATGAGAGCAGGTCGGACACGTGGTTTAGACTCTGGGGCCAGATCAAAGTTACGAAAGCTGAGATGGCTAGCCAGTGATGAAAGGCCTTGGGCAAACTTTCCTTTTTAAATAGAGATGGTACCTTCAAAAAATTTTTTGAAAATTTCTGCTTAGTTATTTTGGGTCTTAGTTGTGTGTGTGTGTGTGTGTGTGTGTGTATTAGATCGAAACAAAGGGAACTGATACATTGTTGCCCAATTTCTGAGGCTTATAACTCATCCATTTCCTTTAGGAATAACATCTAAGACCTTCTGTTAACTTTTAAGACTAACTACACCAAACTTAAATAAGCCTTGTATTAGTCAGCTTGGGCTGCCATCACAAAATGCCAGAGGCTGGGGCCTTAAACGACATTTATTTTCTCACTGTTTGAAGTTGGAAGCCCAGGACGAAGGTGCCAGCAGCACTGGTTTCTGGGAGGCTGTTCTTCCCGCCTAGGAGGTAGCCATCTTCTCTCTGCGCCACACATGGCCTTTCCTCTGAGTGCTCATGGGGAGAGGCCTTGCTAGTGTCTCTCCCTCATCTTATAAAGCACCCATCCTATCAGATTAGGGCCCTCCTCTTATGACCTCATTTAGCCTTAATTACCATGTTTGTCTGTTCGTTTGCTTGTTTGTTTGTTTTGGGATAGAATCTCACTCTGTTGCTCATACTAGAGTGAAATGGGCAATCTCTGCTCACTGCAGCCTCCACCTCCTGGGTTCAAGCGATTCTTGTGCCTCAGCCTCCTGAGTGGCTGGGATTAAAGGTGTATGCCACCACACCTGACTAAATTTTGTATTTTTAGTAGAGATGGGGTTTTGCCATGTTGGCCAGGCTGGTCTCAAACTCCTAACCTCAGATGATCCACCCACCTTGGCCTCCCAAAGTGCTGGGATTACAGGTGTGAGCCACCATAGCTGGCCCCTTAATTACCTTTCTAAAGGCCCTATCTCCAAATACAGTCACATGGTCGGGCCTTCATTGTATGAATCTGGGGGGTTCACAATTCAGTCCATACACTCCCTCAAACAAATCCCTTAGCAGCAGGCTCACCATTCTCTTTGCCTGGCAGAGCTGCTGGGTTTAGCCTGGGTCCCCTGCTTGGTGTTCATTCTGTTCATCTGCAGGATGACAGGGGACAGTCTGGGTTTTCGAGTGGGTGTCACTACATGTGAGCAGCTCCTCCAGACAAGCCTATTAGGCCCCTCTCAGGAACCCCCAGGCAGCCAGCCCTGACAATGGAACTGCAGCGGCCCTTGCCCCAAGCCCAAGTCAGGACACCCAGTCACAGGAAAAGGCCACAGTCACCAGGAATTTATCAAGTAACACAGGGCAGGCTTGCCCGCGCTTCAACCTCTCTCTCTCCCTCTACACAAGTCTACATTTCTCCTCTAACTGCATCCCTTTCCCGGCCATCCTGATCTCCCTGCTCTCTGCCCACTGCACCTCTGTAACCCAGGAGGCACTGCAGCCTGGCAGTGGTTCCAAAATTAGCTGCACACTCGGATCACCTGGGGAGCTTTCAGAAGTCCCAATGTCATCCCATAGGGATTAAATCAGGATGATTTAATCAGATATCCTGACTACATGTCTGATGGGTGGGAGGCAGACATTAGTACTTTTACTGATGAACTAGGTTTTGAATCCAGGCTTCATCACTCATTAGCTGTGTAGCCTTGGTCAAGTTACTGAAGCCAAAATGGAGATAATAGTAGCAGTAGCACCTGTTTCATAAGATTGTGGCAAATATGAAATGAGCTAATACCGTGAGGAGCCTTAAACAGAGCCTACTGTGTAAGGTATGTGCATCCACCAGGTGTGCCCCAAAGGAAACCAGCACCTTACAGAGGAAAGACCATGCAGGAGAATCCGTGTACTAACTCCCCTAAGTGTGAAAGGGCAAAGAATGAGCTGACATCAAGTTCCTGCTTGGTGTAGAGCAGGCATTGTTGGATTTCGTCTGTACAGCAGTTCCTCAGCATCGAGATTATCAGTCATTGTGTAGAGGAACGAGGCTGAGAGACAAACTCAGGTGGATCTAGTGATGGAGCTGGGATTTATAACCAGGTCTTTCTCACTCCCAAACTCATGCCCTTTGTTATGAAAAATGCTTTGGTTTACAAGAAAAAAAGGGAGAACATACTTTGTGTAGTCTCAATGTCATTCACTAGTAAAACTGCAATGAGCTGGTTTGTATGGTGCAGTTGTGGGGCTGGAACACATCAAACACCAGGAAATGCTTTCATTTGTTCAGAATAGGTAGGTGCTAATGAAGTCATGGAAACTAACGTTAAGATAAATATAGCCTCACTGCTAACATTTTTTGTAAAAGTTTAACTAGGTAGGAAAGTTTCTATTCTACATTTTGGGTTCAAAATCAGACTATGTTTGCTAGCTATGTGACCATGGCCAATTACTTAATCTCGCTGTGACTCAGTTTCCTTGCCTGTCAATTGAAGATAATACTAGAAACTCCCTGATAGAGTTATGAGGCTTAAATGAGCTTAATAGGCCCACCCCTCAAGGCAGCACCTGACACATGGTATGTCCTCACTCAATATTGCCATTACTACCATTTAGGGAATGCAAATCAGTCTTCCAAATTCCAAAATTTCAAGTGGCTATTCCAAATTAGATGGAAGAGTGCTAAGTGACTACCAGAAATGCCACTAGATTTTAATAATTTCTTTTTAATATCAATACTCCAACCCCCATTCACACTACTCCTTCCAAGTAAACATTCCACACCCCTTCCCCAGCCTGTGCCTCCTTCTGCAGTGAGGGCCTGGACCCCGCTCAAAGAAAAGTGATTTAGGCCTTCCTGTAGGGATCTGAGAGTGAGGCAGATGGTTGCCTGCACAGACAGCTTGGATGGGATTTTGTCTGCAGGCAAGGGTCAAGGTTAGCCGAGCGGATCACCTCCTGCTCCTCCTCCCTGGAAGAGCACAGACAACTTGACAGCCCCCTTGCCCAGCCTTTAGCCAGGCTCCTCTGAATGCTCTTCTCAGCGAGGCCTCAACCTTTGCACTTCTAGGCTCATCTCTGCATCGCCTGATTTTAGCAAAAAGCCTAAGTCAGTGTAGCCAGAATGTCCCACCTCAGTATCTGATCACCTTGCTATCTGATCAGATGCGTCCTTCTTCCCACCGTCCCCCAGGTGACGTCTGATCGCAATGGCCTCTCATCTGCAAGAATCCTGTTAAGTTGGTTTAACCAGAAGCCCCTTGCCCCTGATGTGTCCTCTTAATAATTTTCCATCCTCTGGTGTCCCCCTGCTCCTTGGCTATGAATCCCCACTTGTCTATGCTGTACTCAGAATTGAGCCTAGTTTTATATGGAGGTTTGGTTTCCCTCAGTATACAAGAGTTTGTCAAGAATCTGTTTTTACCACTTTACTGTCCAGCTCTGGGCCTTGACAGTCTCTACATACACACACACACACACACACACACACACACACACACACACACACATATGCGTGTACAGCCCCCCCAGCACCCCACCCCACACATCTCTGGCTGCTCTCCTCAGCAGCTCCTTATAGTTGGGCTCCGGAGCTCCCTGATCAGGGACATGGAAGCAGCCCCTCGTCCCCAGCTAGAAACATTTATGACCCTTTTACATCAGTGACCAGAAATAGCACCAACCGCAGTCCACTGTGGCAACGTCAGGCTTGGGAGGCTCGGCCACCAGCCTCTGGATCTGGGCCAGCGTGCTGCAGGCTTCCTCCATCTCCCGCCAAACGAGAAACACGTCCTCTCTGACACCGGCTCCTGGAAGGGCAGACACACCGTGAGCGGCCGGCTGAGACAGGCCCGGGAACGTGGCAGCCCGCCTAGCAACCCTGACACATTGTAACCAAGTTTCTGGAACATTTCCGAACATCAAATTCTACTTCCCCCACTAATCTTTTTCTGAGAAGCAGAACTGAAATCTCCAAGGAAGTGATATCATCTCAAGAAATCATAAATGCAGACTTTAGGATGCAATAAATCCTTCTGAAGTAAATGTTTGTAGCAGCCAGAATATTTAAAATGAATTATTGATAATACCCAAATAAGACAGCAATAAAAACATTCAAAAGCACCTCATACAAGCCAGGGTCACCGCTGCGAGGAAGGGAAATGCAATGGCATGTGAAAGCAGCAACCCCCAATCCTTTTGCATGTGGCCGAGATGTCCTGCTTCTTTGAAACCACAAGTATATGTTTCCCCCAATATAATAATGATTGTTTGGTCTCCTTGTCTGGACCTCTGTTGTCTCAGTTAAGGGTTAGGTTTGACTGTATAACATTTTTTTAAATGATGTGGCATCATTAATTTAGATATTTATGTCTTTCAGTCAATCCAAGTTCATACCAAGGAGAGTAGTTTAGGGCTGGGATAGAGGCTCTGCCTTCATCAAGACAGATGAGCGGTTTCCAGAGGTTGGGGTGGGTGCAGGGTTGGGGGTAATGGATATGTACGCCGTGGTGTGTTGTGTGGAGGTGCATGATAAGGGGTTCTCTCCTGCTGCCTTAACTATATCAAAGTTACGGCCCCAGCTATGCTGTGGTACTATAATACTATGATACTATGATACTATGGGGGAAACTGGGTAAAGAACAGATGGGCAGGCTGGGCATGGTGGGCTCACGCCTGTAATCTCAGCATTTTGGGAGGTTGAGGCGGGCAGATCACTGGAGGTCAGGAGTTTGAGACCAGCCTAGCCAACATGGTGAAACCCTATCTCTACTAAAAATACAAAAATGAACCAGGCGGTGGTGGCAGGCACCTGTAATACTAGCTATGTGGGAGGTTGAGGCAGGAGAATCGCTTGAACCCGGGAGGCGGAGGTTGCAGTGAGCTGAGATTGCACCACTGCTCTCCAGCCTGGGCGACAGAGTGAGACTCCGTCTCAGGAAAAAAAAAAAAAAAGGATAGATGGGCATTTCTATATCATTTACTACCACTGCATGCGAATCTACAATTATCTCAAAATAAAAAGATTCATTTTTTAAATCTCGAAAACAGATCTAGGCTCTTTCTATCCCGCCACTCAGTCATCCCAGCACAGCCTTCTGTCCTCGGCCACCTTATAACTCAACATGGTGTCCTCAGTGCCAAGCAGCAGGTCCAGATGACAGTCCTGAGCAGGAGAGCCGGGAAGGATGCAGAAGCACACCCCCCGACTAAGTTCCCTTGAAGCGCCCTGCCCGGAAGTCCCACCCCACAGCTCCATTACTTAGCCACAGCCAAAATGGCATCACAGGGCCCCGTCTGTTAGCAAGGGAAACCGGGAAATGCTTTTAGGCGGGGTATCCTGCAGCCCTAAGTAAAATCAGGGCCACAGCCTAAGGAGCTAGGGAGTGAATCTGGATGGTAACTGGCAGTCCCTGCCCCTTGGCTGAGACACGTTCTGCCACCAAATGACCCAGAAGCCCCTTCCTCCCACTTCCCAAGTCTGCATGATAATTCATGGATGCCCAAGATCCCACAACCACAGACGATGAGAAATCACCCTCCGGTCCTCAGGGCACCCCAGGACAGTCATCTACCCAGGGCCAAAGGACTGGTCGTGAGCCACCAAGGCAGACTAGAGCAGACCAAAGTTGATGTTTCTGAATTTTAAAATATAGTCACGAAGGGTAGAGCAGAGAAAAAGGGACATCAAAGTTCTAGCCTCTTGAAGTGGCCAAATCAAGTGAGAGGGTATTCATAACTGTGTTCCTAAAGGTGCACGTGATAAGCTTTGACACAGATGGACGGCCACCATGGCTCTGTGGCCATCAATAGCCCAGGGAATGAAACGTGATGTGTACTGAGCTCCATGTTGAAACTCCAAAATAACGCATGCTGCTACCAAATGTGAACCTTAAGCCACAGGCCCTCTGACCGCTGTAAAATCGAGACAGATTGCCAGCTGCTTGCTTCAGCCTGGAGGTGTTAAGTAGCAGGATTCTCTTCAAAGTTTCAACTGAGTCAAGGCTTTCCTCTAGACTTGTCAATGATATCTTAAGAGGGAGTGCACCACAGGGCAGTGTCAAAGGAGAAAGTTCCAAGGAAACCCAGTCAGCCCTTGGCCATCCAGGGACAGGGAAATGTGTCTCTGGGACAGCAGTGACCCGGACGTGCTCCCTGTGCAGGCGGTCTCTAGGATTATCACTACTCCAGTCTAGTGATCATGATGAGGCAGCTACAGACTGCTACGTCGGTGATCAGAGAGCAACATAAATCCATCTGATTTGCTTTGCTAAAAAAGAAAAAAAAACTGAGAAAGAAAGCTGCATGGCAGTAAAAGCAACATTAGAATGCACAGGTTTTATTTCAAGTTATTCCTCACGCAGTGAGAAAGCACTGCCAGTTTTATCAAGGTCACTTTTAATGACTTAGCTGGGGAATCAGACAGCCACAATCAAGGGACAGAGCCCCACTGGAGATGGAAGAGAATGGGGGCACAACCCCACTGTTCAGACCTTCATGAATTTGAAATTCTCCAGGCTACACCAGGGAGGAGATAAAACAACACGAGGTCGTATGCATCTTTTTTTTTTTTTTTTTTTTGAGACGAAGTGTTGCTCTGTTGCCCAGGCTGGAGGGCAGTCGCACGATCTAGGCTCTCTGCAACCTCCGCCTCCGAGGTTCAAGCAATTCTTGTGCCTCAGCCTCCCAAGCAGCTGGGATTACAGGCACACACCACCACGCCTGGCTAATTTTTGTATTTTTTTTTAGTAGAGATGAGGTTTCACCATGTTGGCCAGGCTAGTCTTGAACTCCTGACCTCAGGTGATCTGCTCACTTCAGTCTCCCAAGTGCTGGGATTACAGGTGTTGAGTCACCGCGCCCAACCAAAGCTGTATGTCGCTTGACTGTCAAGGTGGAAGCCAACCAAGGCCTGCCTGACAACAGAAGCTGGATACAGTTCCTCATGGAGACGTTCAGGAGACCTAACGGATTCTCCAACCAGAACGCCTGCCTGCCCAATCCCCTGCCTTGCATGACTGCTGCACTCCCAGACACCTGGTAACAATTTGAAGGCTGGGTGTGGTGGCTCATGCCTGTAATCCCAGCACTTTGGGAGGCCAAGGCAGGCAGATCACCTGAGGTCAGGTGTTCAAGACCAGCCAGGCTAACAGTAAAACCCCATCTCTACTAAAAATGCAAAAATTAGCTGGGTGTGGTGGTGGGCACCTGTAATCCCAGCCACTCAGGAAGCTGAGGCAGAAGAACCGCTTGAACCCAGTAGGTGGAAGTTGCAGTGAGCCGAGATCGCGCCATTGCATTCCAGCCTGGGCAACAGAGAAAGACTCCATCTCAAAACAAACAAAAACAAAACAAAACAGTTTGAAGGCTCGTGTTAAAATGCTAACATACCCAGGAGCAATGTTACAGTCAGCTGCTGTTTTTCATTAGCACCTGGTATTGACTTCTCAGACTGGTTAGTTCGACAAATAAAATAAGACTTAGGACAGGAAGTTTTGATGCCAAGGAGAAAAGTCCAAAGAGTACCTACTGCCAAACGCCACTTCCCCGTTCAGTCTTCTACATCTCACCTACAGGATAAAACCTGGTTGCCAGGTCTAGTTCATTAATACAGTCATTTGGCAAATATGTGTTGAGCACCTCCTCTGCAGTGGGTGGACCCTGTCCATGCTGGGGCTGCAGTGATGAGGGCCCCACTCCCTGGGCTGACATTGAGCTCAGGGTTCAAGGCTCCCATGACACTCCTCTAACACTCTGCCACCATGAACCTGGTCAGAGCACTGTCCTCCCAGCGCTGTCCCCTGTATCAGAGGACTGAGCCCTCCACTGCACTCACCCCATCCCACCCTTCACTGAAGGCATAGTCTTGACTCCACCACCGCAGGAAACGGTGAGCTACCTCCTGTTCCCCGTTCTCAGTCCCGTAGAATGAACCAGGGCACCACTGGTCTCCATCCTCTCGCTGCCAGGACACTCTCAGGCCACACCATTAGTGAACCTGCCTGTGTGTACAGTTCAGTTCCTAGCTGCCTGTCACTCAGTCTTCAATTCCAAAGAATACAAAGAACCAGGAGCCGGTGATGGTGACATCATTCTGTGCATGACCTTGAGCCCAGTGTAATTTAAGTCAGACTTCCACGAACACAATGCTTATTTTTAGTAGGCAGGTGCCTACAACACAGCCCAGCCGTCAGCAACGTGTCCCTGGCCTGCCAGCTGTCCTGGGCTGGGGTCTGCGGCTCTCCTGCGATGCTCAGGCACTTGCTGCGTGTGTGTGCACGAGCTGACTTTGTCCACTGGATGGTAAACGTCTTAAGCGTAGGGACAGTGTCTTTTCTTTCTTTGTATCCTCCACAGCACTCAGCCCACGTTCTAGTGTTTTCTGCAAGAATTTCTATCCTTCCTTTTTATTTTTCCTTATTACATAGAAACAGTTCTGGAGCACCCAAAACATTCTTTCCTCATGATTACAAGAAACTCTTTGGAGGGGTATGCAACAGACTCAGATCATCTGAGCACATGGCTATGCCCAAGGTATTCCAGACACTGACAATGAATGCCTTAAAGCACAAAGTCATTTCCTTCTAGGTTCATGCCACAGTAAGGCAAGACTCCCCCCGCAGGTATCTGAAGTACTATCTTTTCCAGGACAGCAGGAGAAAAGCAATTAGAAAGACAGGCAGGTGCAGTGCTGATCCAAGGTGCAATTCAGTGTTGCCCTGGGAGAGGACAGTCCAGAAACAAAACCACCTTGGGGACCCCTGAGTCCCAGACCATCCCTTCAGTCCCACTGTGGCTCATTGTTTGTGGCCCTGCCCAACCCCTAAACTCCTATTCAGTCATGCAGATTTGAAAGCTCTGAATATAACTACGAAAAGGCAGTATTTTCAGGGAAAAGTAGCACATACTTCTATTTTCAGAAAGCAATATACCATTAAAAAATATAATACACTCTGAGGTGCTAAACATTCCCAGAGACCTAAAATTACCATGAGGATCTGGTAAAAGGGCCACATTGCATCCATAAAGGGAATGAAAGCAGTAAAACCCATGGTTTTTGTTGTAATGAAGATATTCCCAGTTATTTCTATTAAATTATATATTAAGATGTTTTGCTGTCGAGAGGTAATTAAACAGCTGCTGGCTTGATCCGGCCTCACTGCCCTAACCACAAAGGCACAGTGTGGGCTGGCTCTCAGTACTACCCTATGGAAATTAACCATTAATTAATTGAGAGTGAATATAGAGTCATTTCACCATCTGGATAACAATCTAATGTTTTCTTGGGGCAATAAATAGATATGTTTCACAAGAACCACTATGTTATCTTAGAAGCAATTTCAAATATGAAGAATGGGCAACTTAGCTACCATCTCATATGTGAGTGTGACACTGTCCCCTGAGCCCTCTCCTTCTCTTCCAAATGGCACACTATAAAATGCAAGTGTCATGCAGTCTAATTGTCCAAAATTCATTTTGAAAACCCAAAAATAAACCATCACCATTCTCCCCATGGTAAAGAGTAGGTGCTCCCCCAAATTTGGTAAGAAAAATGACCCCACACTCCAGGGTGCTACTAGGCTAGTAGCCCACAAAGACCTAGGCAAGGAGACAGAGAAACAGTATCTAAGGAATAGACGCAAAGATGCTCATCAACAAAGTTTACATCTATTCTACTTAGGATAAGTGACACCATTTATAAGACATCAACTCGAGGGTAAATGCTTTATGACACGTAAATTCAGGAGAACTTTATGAGTTTCCTTTAGAGCCAATTTACAAAAGATTTTTTTTCAGCTTTTCCATCCAAGAAAAGGCCTGAACTTCTTTCTGTTCTAAGGGATCTACAGTGCACAAATAGAACAAAGACAGTAGCAGCGCTGCTCCCTGATTTCCCATCAACCAGCTCTGAACCACAAAGAGCAGGGCTAGGACCATTGTCACTGGGAAGCAGACCCACACTGGTGTCTGCTCAGCCTCTGTCCTCAACAACACCTCTGTCTTTGTGAGGATGGTTGCATGGATGGGCTACTGGTTATCACTCACATAGACGGGTCTGCTCCCAGCTCTGCCAGTCATTCAGGAATTAGCAAGTTCTAGAAGGTTAATTATCTTCCTCAAACTCAGACGACACTGACTTAGAAACTAGAAAGCCAACACTTTAAAATATCCCCTTCTCAGTAGCACAGTCTACTCAGAGAATCATCATTCACTCATGTATTCAACAACACTACATCAGTGCCGATTATCTCCAGACACCGGGAATACAAAATGAACAGGAAACCATCCCAGCTCCGAGGAGGCCCTCACTCCAGTGCGATCTTCTTCGAGTGCGGTCCTCAGAACCTGTGGCAGATGCCCCTGAAATGCTTTTCACTGTACATTAGGCCCCACCTCAGACTCATTCTGAGGATGGAACCCCAGGGAGCTATACTCTTAAAGGGTCCTTTTTTTTGCAACAAAAGTTCACAAAGCTTTCGTCTAAGACGTGATACAGGTATGTAAATAAACTATCACTCTCCAAAATATTCTTGGAGAAAAAAAAGTTGAATGATTTCCAGGAGCAATATTCTCAGACCTGGATGTCCCTATTTCTGCCCTACAGAAATGCTCACAAAACAAAGCAGCACTGCCTTTCCGCTGCACAGGGCTGGGAAACCCCGACACCATCTTCTAATACCCATTCCAGGCCACCTCTCATTAATACCTTCATTACATTCTACTGTTTCTAAGTGTCACTTATTTTAAATGTATGTTATAATGGCTGCTTCCTGCTGATACATGGAGGAGAAAGAGTGGGAAATGAAAATTTACTAGGTATCTACTATGTGCCAGCTACTGTGCTGGGCACTTAAACACATTACCACACTGACTCACAACTGCCTGAGTCCAGATCATCATCTCCGTTTCACAGATGAGCACACCAAGGCTCAGAGAAATTTGCCCAAGACCACACAACTAATAAGTGGTGAAGTCAGGATTCAGCTTCAGGACTGTTAGTCTCCAAAACCCCCACCGCCACACTGGAACACTGGCCTTGGGTATCCTGGAAAATTCTCATGATACAATATCTATGTGAGCAAACCCATCTGTTATGTGTTGGTCACTTTTAGCTTCCCTCAAGGGGCTTACAGACTTATCTCTTCCTAGGTCTGAAACCACCCAGTCTGCAATTCTGATGCAGGTGGTGATGGGGGCTGGGGGGGGTGGTGAGCTGTGTCCCCAAGGTCAGGGACTCCAGGACATTCTGATGAGCAGTGACACACCTGCTGGTTCCACAGTGATCTGCCTGCATTGGACTCGGTCATCACCCACAGGGATGGCCTGCCAGCTTATCAAGGCTAAGAGCTCTCGCTGGGCGTCACTGTCTGCAAGTTTGTCTTCTTCGTTAAACTGTGACTTCCTTGAGGACAGAACTATGTTTGTTTTTGTAACTACTCTCCTTGGTTTCTTCCCAACACCTGGTTGAGACTTCCAAATAGGTTATTTCTGAACATAAGCTTCTTGAAGAGAGAGACCTCCTTTTTTCATCATTGTATCCCCAGAGCACAGCACAGCACCCAACTTTGCAATAGTAAATATGAATTGGAGCCGTCACCCTGGAATCAGAGCTATCACCCTAAAATCAGAAATTCAAATGCAATCAGAAATCTATACTGGCTGTTTTCCCTGGCAATTCAATTTCATGTTTAAGAGTTTTGAGGGATTTCTCTCTGCTCCGTGTGTTAGGTGATGCAGGCTGCCCGGATCCACTTGATTATTTCAGCACAATTCTAAGGAGCTGATTGCACTGGCTGACCCAAGACGTGGGCTGAGCCCACCCCTTCCCAGTGTCAAGAGGGCTACAGTGAACAAGACATAGTGCAGCCAGGAGCCTGGAATAAAACTAGGTACTCCAGACATAAGCCCAAGATGGGAGTGGGAATACAGGGGCTCCCTGGGCTTAGGGGACTCTCCTTAGTTGGGAAAGGGAGATCTGCAAACACATCAGAAGAAAGCGTGCACTAAGGGAAGAGGGCGAGGGGGGCAGGTACACAGTTCTTAAGCTAACTGGGATCCTGCAGTTATGGTGGGAAGGAGCAACCCCTAAATCACAAAGCAGAAGCGAAAAAGACATTCTGAGAATCTGGGGCTCCCGCCGACTAGGAACCTTGTCTTTTATTCCTTTTGAATCTCCTCCTCCTTACCCTAGTAAGTTTCTAAGGCACACAGGAGATGTTTAATAAATCCTTGTTAACTAACCAGAGGGCTGTCTCAGAGTAGCAGAAAGAAATCTTGCTGAGCGTAGTGGCTCACACCTGCAATCCCAGCACTTTGGGAGGCTGGCGAACGGATCACCTCAGGTCAGGAGTTTGAGACCAGCTTGGCCAAGGTAGTGAAGCCCTGTCTCTACTAAAAATACAGACATTAGCCAGGCATGGTGACAGCCACCTGTAATCACAGCTACTCCAGAGGCTGAGGCAGGAGAATTGCTTCAGCCCAGGAGGCAGAGGTTGCAGTGAGCTGATATTGCACAATTGAACTCCAGCCTGGGTGACAGAGAGAGACTCTGTCTCAAGAGAAAAAAGAAAAGAAATCTAAGGCAGCCCATTGTAAGAAGGGGCAGGACTTTGGAGGTAATTAAAGTCTCTCAGCCTTGTCAATTGCAACGTGGCAACAATTTTGGATGCACAGCTGCTCCGGCTCCATCCGCTGAATTCAACTGAATTTTAGCGAGAAGGAAGGAGACTTTTGAAAGAATCTCCTGCTGCCAGTAAGCCATAAACAGGCACCAATCAGTGCTTCTAAATTAAATTGGAGATTAGAAACAAAGAAGCAATGCCAAGCCTAAGCGATGGGCCAATACACTCTAAATATCTAATTAGAGATCACAGGTGTCTGCCAGGAACGGGACTTGGTGATTTTTTCCCTTTAAGCATAGCAGCACGAATGTATCCTTATGTAAATAAAATTTAGTTTCATAACATTTAGTCTTAGTTCATGCATTTTTCTCCACCAAGACAAAAAAAGCACAGTTTCTGAAGGTAGAATCAACTAAATTTTTACAGCTATAATACTTTTGGACTTAATAACACTGGTAGAGTATAGCAGCTGTTCTAAGTACATTTGCCAGGAGTACTGGACACAAACAAAAATACTCTCAGAAAAACATTACCTTTTGCTATCACCTAATACTTATTCTTTTGATTCATTTATTGCAGTCTTTCTCTTGTCCCATAAGCAAAATATGATGGTGAGCAGAGTGAGTGCTATCTGCTGGTTCTAATCAATGAGCAGGGGCTGGCCACAGTGCTGTGCTAAGAGGAGATGAAGCCAGCTGAGTACCGGGTAGAGAAGAGAGCAATGATGGACTGATTAGTGATTCTTGCTGTGGGCGGGATAGGCCTCGAAGTGAAAGGGTGAAAGGTATGCCATGTTGTCCAATACTGGTCTATTAAATTGTGAGAGGGTTCTGCGTTGTTGGTACTCTGGGTTGTATACATGAAACCACCTTAAAGTTAAAACTATGCACCAACTGTTTGCAATATGCCTCCTCTTCTCCCTTGTGTATAAAGTACATAGCTCTGGCTTGACGTGAGAGCTTAGAGTTCTGACCATAGCTTTCAGCCTGGCCACTCATCCCACCACCAGGCTCCTTGAATTTCCAAGTCTGAGAAGCCTGACATCACACCAGCTCAGAAAAGTCCACTGTCTGCTCCACTGCAGAGTCTAGATCCTGAGCTAGATGCATCAATGCCAAAATTGTTTACTTTTTTTAGCCTGATGCCAGGACCTCAGGGAAGATGTTTACTCTAATGTAATTCTACTAATCCATACTTATTATTTCAGTTTAATAAAATTTTCAAGGATAAAACAGGAAGAGAACCAAAATAAAAGATGAAGCCCCCTCCAAACCCAAGAGATCAGAAGTCTTTTTCCTTGCTGAGAAGGAGTTCCCAAACCACGAAATAGACTCCCTCCTCCTGGGCCCACAGGACCTTCATAACCTAAAGAGCAGCTGCTCAGAAGGTTAGGACTGTCCGATTTAAAGACACAGTCCCTGGAGAGCTTTAACCACCAGTTAAAGTTCCTTTCCCAAAACAGCAGCAAGCCCAGCCCACATCCGGGACAATCCATGCCTCCATGAAAGCTTCTGAGAATTGAAATTACCGTATCCAATTTATAAATATTCTTGCACCATTTATACATCTTCCTGAGCTCAGTCTGTCAACAGAGAAGTAGGTGAATTTCACGCCCAGAACTGGCCGCATGGTATAACCCTACTTACCACTGAGTCAGATTCTAATTGTGGTAGAGGAACGACAGACACTCCTGATTTCCTCTAGAAAGGCCCCTGTGGCCTACTCCTAGGATCCACCATGACAAATGAATGCATTTCCCATAAGAACAAAATTTAACAGTACAGTATTCACTTCCTTGTTCCAAATTATAATTCATTCATCGTTATGCATGCAAATAAACTGGTTACTAACATGACCATTAGAAAAATGCTGTTTGTGACAGAGGATGCCAAATCCTTTTGGATTATTTTACTTTCTAGAACCAATATCAACAATAAAAGCTCACTTGGAATCCCAAGAAGAAAAAAGGAAAAAAGGAAACTACCATTAATGGAATGTCAATTTTATGTTAGACATTTCCATGTGTGTCATATGCTTTAATTCTCCCAAAAACCGTACAAGGTAGATGTTATTATTCCCATTTTTATAAATGAGTAAACATAGTTCAGAAAGATTACGTAACTTTCCCAAGGAGACACAAGTATTTAGCAGCAAAACTCAGATTTGAATACAGGTCTGATCCCAATCAGATCTGATTCAACTTCCAGCAAACAGTCTTCAAGCCAAAAAAAGAATCACAAAAAAGAAAAGATTGTGAGGGCATCCATTACTGTTCATAAAATGTTCACTTTCCTCCCCATCTCCGTGTGAGTGGAGTAGACCTCCCCATCCACTGCTGCAGGGCATGATCATGTGACTGGCTCTGGCCAACTGGATATGACATGAGCAGGGGCCTTAAATGTGGCACATGGCTGGCCTCAGCTTGTGCTCATGCATTCACCACAATAAGAATATACTCTGGATTGCTGGGCATGGTGGCTCACGCCTATAATGCCAGCACTTTGGGAGGCTGAGGCACGTGGATCACTGAAGGTCAGAGACCAGCCTGGCCAACATGATAAAACCCTGTCTCTATTAAAAATACAAAAATTAGCCAGGCATCATGGCAGGTGCCCATAATCCCAGCTACTCAGGAGGCTGAGGCAGGACAATTGCTTGAACCCAGGAGGCAGAGATTGCAGTGAGCCAAGGTCGTGCCACTGCACTCCAGCCTGGGCAACAGAGCGAAACTCCATCTCAAACACACACAGACACACACACACACCCTGGATAGCACTAATTAAAGGAGGACAAGTCCATTCTATGTTAATCAAACAGGTGACATGTAGACCTGTGATCAAGAAATAATGGCTGACATTTTCCCAAATTTGATGAAAACTATAAACCAACAGGTATATGAAGCTCAGCAAACCTCAAGTACAAGAGATATGCCATTGGGTGGAAAGAAGACTCAGTGGCATGTTTTGCTCTTGAAAAGGTGAGAAGCTTCAAAAGGCAAAAGGAAATAGAAGGGAGGAACCAGGGAGGATGTATGTCAGTCTTTCCTCAGCCTCCAGAGAGTCAGTGGCATCTGTTAAAATTACAGCTACACACTGTCGGAGGATAGTGCGGAGAGGAATCGAATTTTAGAATAGATAGTCTAGAATAGAATTTTCTTCCAGGCTAAAGTGGGGAAACCAGACACCACGCAGGCAGGCAGAGGATCCCAGAGGGTGATGGGAATGGAAGGGTATGCCTCCTGCTCTATAAGTTCACAGAAATTGGGCAAAAGTGTCTTTAGACAGCACCAAGCCACAGAATCAAGGTTAGAGGCAATTTCACTTGATCCCTAGGGGGCAGGCACTGCCATCACATCTGATCCACCTCTGCACACGTGTTCAGAAGGCTCCTGACTCAGCAGGTGCTATGAACCTGAGTCTGCTTCCTGTCCTCTGCCTTCATATTCTTTACAGTCAAAGAAGAATGACCATGAACTCTTAAAGGGCAATATAAGAAAAATGTAAAATGTAATGCACTACCTAATGGACCCCCTGAGCAGCTCACATTGTCAGTGTCAAAACACTGGAAAAGCTTTCCATCACCTGGAAAGAGCAGTTTTGAAAAAACAAACAACAGAAGAAACTTTGGGGAGAAATCCCTCTAATGAATTAATGTACCTATAGGAATCTAAAGCAAGCACAGAATAAATAACTTCACATAATGATACTTCTATGTTTGCCTTTACAATGAAGCAAGAAACAAGATAAAATTGCTCTCAGACTACAACTACTTTTTGTTTTTCTCAGAAGAAGCGTTGATATAAGGAACTATCTTAAAATATTAAGCCTAAATGTTGATAATTCATATATAGCTAATTTATTTGCAGGTACCATTACAATATATTTATCAAACCCATTATAAGAAATGAAGATTCCTATAAATATCTACTTACCAATGAGTATCAAACATCAAAATTAAATGAAATCAGAACTTAGTAGTGTATCTATCTATTTATCCAGACTTTACTAATTTAGGTCAGAGCAGTCCAAAGTCCTTTGAAAACTTTCAAAAATAATTAAAGCTTTTTAATTGCTTTCTGCAACCAATCCGACTTTTGCATAGGGTGTAACCTTTGTAACTTCATGTCAGCCTCTGATTGGTGTCTTTCTGCAATCAATCAGACTGATTGTAGGCCACTAGTTCATTTGCAATGGGGTAGACACCAAGTGGTCAATGAAAAACCTCTAGAGGGTATTAAACCCCAGAAAATTCTGTAACTGGCCTTTTGAGCCCCTATGCTCAGGCAGCTCCCACCCTACGGAAGGTACTTTCATTTTCAATAAATCTCTGCCTTTTTACTTAATTCTTTCCTTGCTTTGTTTGTGAGTTCTGTCCAATTCTTTCTTCAAATTGCCAAGGACCTGGAAGTCCCTCCACCAGTAACAATAATCTTATTGTTTCAAAATTGTAAAGGCTTTAATATACCAAAAAGCAAAGCTGCAGTAAGTAAACTGTATCACCGGAGCTAATCAAATTATGTTAATACAGTGGGGAAGAGAGAAGAAAAGTGTATTTGGAGCAAAACCCCAAAAGCTTAGAATGTCAATAAATACTATGAGAAAAATAGTGTGCCTTAAATAAGACAGCACAGAAACCAAGCATACATGTGCACTCGCCTTAGAAGAGTCAGTCCAAAGTGAAAGTTTATTTGGATAACATCAAGCCCATTCTTCACATCTACAATAAATATACAGAGCAGGTAGCAAAACAAATTATGGTCAAAAGGTCATGACCAACCTCAGACTAGAAAGAGAAAGAGTCCTGAAGCACAGCAGATGGTCCAGGAGCAAGCATCATATAGAAGAATACAACACATTGCAAAGGGTGGCACAGAGGTCAGTGGAGAAAGAAAGGGTGTGTGAGTGGTGTGAAGGCGGTTGTTATATATCTTAGGGAAAATCCATTCACACTCTCACATCACACCATACTTCAAAATAAATCTAGAAGTACCAAAACAATTTTTGCTTTTGTTTTAAACTCAGGCCATAAAGAACCAAAAGAAGAAGAAATACAGTTGCAAAGGAGCTATAGGATTTACAGATTAGACTTACTGTGAAGTTTTATGGCTGCCTATAAAAAAAAACAAAATGAAAAGGAACACAATGACCAACATAAATTATCCATATGTAATATACCAAAGACTGTTTACATGATGTGATAAGAAACACAAGAACCCCTGCAAGTAAAAGGGTAATAGACAAACAGGCAGTTTACAAAAGAAGTTAACAAATCCAAAAATGTTCGACTTCACTGCTGTTTAATACTAACTGACACTAATTTCTTCATCAAATAAATTCAGATGGAAACAATGAGATACTATTTTTATGCTAATTCAGGTTCTGTGAAATGGGTGTGAACTGTATTGTCTTAAAACATATTTTTGGAAAGCAATTCAACATGAGAGATTACCCCCAAAATGGTCAAACATTTTGATTCAGTATTTTCACTACTAAAAATCTATTTTTTTAATCTAAACTACAGGAGTGTTTAGATTTTACGCCACACAAAAGATAAGTGCAGTATGATCTCTAATAGTGAAAGAAAATTGAAATTACCCAAATGTCTAATAGCAATGATTGACAAATTTCTAAATATATGACTTTAATGAAGTATTTTATATTTTTAATGTCAACTACAAAAGTTTTATAGTAATGTGGGAAAATACTTGATTCTATATTAACTAGAAATTCAATATTCAATTTGTTCAATAATCTATGCTTTAATTATTTTTTAAGTATATAGTGAGAAGACTGGTAGGAAATATATCAAAATATTCAACAGTGTAAATATCTGGATGGCAAGAATGTTTCTTTTCCTTTCTTCTCCATATTTTCCAAATTGTCTATACTATGTCTGGAGAGTGCAATATAATCAGGTGCTCCTGACAGCCTGGGTTCAGACCCCCAGCCTCATACAAATTAGATAATATATGCATGCACCTAGCAACACTTCCCTGGTCCAATAATTAGAAATATCATGGTTTCTAATTAATTACATCAGGAGATGTACTCTGATGTAGTAGTAAGAGAACAAAACAAAGGATGAAAGTTAGTTTCTAATATTTATAAATTATATTCTCTTTTAAAATAACAGAATTGTATATCATACGTTCAAAAGTTATTTTGGAACTTGAGAAATTAAGAATAGAGGGGCTAAGTATTCAAATGATACTTAATCAATTTTATTTAAATGAGTGGGAACATAATGTGTGCCACATAACCATATGACCAAAAAAAGTGACTGACACTGTCCACTCCACACAGTCAATGAAGACGTCGCAGTCCACATTTGCTCTTACATCTTTGAACATTTATACTTAGCCTTTACTTCCAGGATGAACAAAACTATGTCAATAT
Organism: Cacajao melanocephalus; assembly: GCA_963573385.1. Lineage (NCBI taxonomy): Eukaryota > Metazoa > Chordata > Mammalia > Primates > Pitheciidae > Cacajao > Cacajao melanocephalus. The sequence continues at coordinate 40,239 of CAUYLG010038981.1, forward strand.
TGTTTCCCTTTTCTAGAAATCATGAGGAGAAAAGAGAATGGAAAAGAAAACACAAACACCTTTTTTTTCTCAAAACTAGGAGACAAAAGTAACATACAGATAAGGGTTGTGGAGAACAGCTGAAATGGGGCAGAAGCAATGCAGAAGAAGGCAAAGAGAATGTGTACCCAGAGTGGTCAAAAGGGCTGTGGCAGCTCTGAGGAAGTAGGGGGTCAAAGGAGAGCCTTGTTAGCAACGCTGGATACTAGAACCTCAATGACAAGTGCTAACAGCAAAATCTACCTACTTGGTTAAGAGAGGCAAAAGAGGTAGAGCTTCACAAAGCATCACCCAGAACAAACTTACATGCAGGAACCACTCTGTCCCTGCAGCAGCGAAAAAGCAGAGAGCCCCTGAGTTGTGAAGCATGGATAGCTATTTAGTCCCGTCCCTACCTTTCTTCCCATAAGACATGCCTGCAGATAGCTTGTGTCCATTCCATGGTGATCAATAAAAGAGCAGCTGGTACACAGCATCCAAACAAGGATACTATAAGAAACAAGGGAAGAACAGCAAAACTACCAAGTGATGAAGAACACTCACTAAAAATGTTACCAAGGAGTCTTTACAATTATGATCCAACATTTTTCTGTGAATTAAATATATATATGAAGCCATCATCTCCATGAGGAAAGAACAGAAAGTAGAAATTCAAGAACTCAAAAATGAGATGGAAAGGCAACATGAAAAGATGAAATATATTTTTTTAAAAAAGGAAAGAGCCAGGTACAGTGGTTCATACCTGTAATCCCAGCAGTTTGAGAGGCCAAGGTGTGAAGATCACTTGAGGCCAGGAGTTTGAGACCAGTCTGGAAAACATAGCGAGACCCCCCTACACCACAATATCTACAAAAATAAAAAATTATCTGGGCATAGTGGCATGTGCCTATAGTCCCAGTGCTTTAGAAGGCTGAGGCAGGAAGATCCCTCGAGCCCAGGAGTTTAAGGTTGCAGTGATCTTTGATCATGTCACTGCATTCCAGCCTGGGCCACGGAGTGGAAACTAGCCTCTTTAAAAAATAATAATAATAATTTTAAAAAATAAAAAACTCAGGAAAGAAGAAAAATATCACAGCAGTTAAGATGAAATTGATGCAAGCTCAATGAAAAAAAGTACTATGTAACTCACTGTAAGAAACCACAGAAGGTGAACACGAGCAAAAATAAAGTGCTTAAAAATATCAGAGAGAAAATAATAGATGTAGAAGACTGTTAAAGGAAATACACCAGACACATAAAATGAGTCTCTGAAGAAGAAAACTGACATAATGCAGTGGTTATGAGAACAGTCTTGACTTTGAATCCTGACTCTGCCACGTGCTATTAACAGTTATGTGAATTTGGACAATTCTCAACCACCTTCTGTTTTGGTTTCTCTAGCACTAAAATGAAAATAATAATAGTACCTACTCCATGGGGATGTGTTATAAGATTGAGTGAGCTGGAATTTGGCTGGAAGAGCGTCTGGCACATACAAAACAACATGTAATCTATTTGTTCAATTTAAAATAAGAGTAAAATGGAACAGGACAAATATTTAAAGATACAATGCAAGGAATCTTGCCTAAAATAGAAGTATAGAGTATACAGATGGAAAGCGTACATTGTATGCCAGGGAAAATCAACCACAGCAGCCAGCATTGAGACAAATCCTAACACATAATGGACTTTAAAAAAAAAATTTGTGGGCAACCAGACAAAAAGATAAAGTCACTTATAAAAGGAAAATTGAGCCGGCCTCAGATTTCTCCTCAGCAGCATGCATCAGAGAGAATGTGGGAGCACAGGCCCTGAGCCACTCAAGGGAGGAAAGTGAGCCAAGGGCATCACCTTTCAGTGTGTAAAGACTGCAGAAAAGGATATTCAAAAATTCTCTGGATAACCATGCGCGGTGGCTCATGCCTGTCATCCCAGCACTTTGGGAGGCTGAGGAGGGTGGATCACTTGAGGTCAGGAGTTCATGACCAGCTTGGCCCCACATGGTGAAACCCCATCTCTACTAAAATACAAAATTTAGCCAGGCATGGTGGCGGGCACATGTAATCCCAGCTACTGGGGAGACTGAGGCAGGAGAATCGCTTGAACCCAGGAAGTAGGAGGTAGAGGTTGCAGTGAGCCAAGATTGTGCCACTGCACTCCAGCCTGGGTGACAGAGTGAGACTCCCTCTCAAAACAAACAAACAAACTCTACATATAATATATATACATATATATCATATATATATAGTTGATATAACTCAACATATACATATTATCATTTTGATATATCCTCTATATTTGAAATTGTTAATGTGATGATTTGTATGTTTTACACTAAGTCCTTAGAATCTAGTGCATATTTTACATTCACAGCACATCTCAATTTGGACTTGCTCCATTCCGAGTGCTCTATAGCCACATATGGCCAGTGGCTTCCGAATTGTACTCTAGAGCTGCATGCCTCACTCAAGAGCATGCCAACTCTTCATTTATCATTCTCCAACATCTATTCCTAAGGTGTTATTTTAGAACATCAAAAAACAAACTAACTAATCAAGTTATCTCAGTGGTCTCTACCTCCACAGAAGAGCCATCTGTATTAGGATTTAACATCATACCCCTTGCACTTACAGAATGTCACATTTATACAACGGTTGGATCATATTCTGCAATGATAATCTGTTTTCCCTTCTTTATCTCCTCCTCCACACTCAAGCAAATACGAAGCTCATTGCAAACTTGCCCCCAGGGAGGCCTATGGCAGCATAGAAAGATGAAGTAGGATGCACAACATTCTGGCTTTTTTAAGCCTAAACCCCCAGGAGATGTATTAAGGTTTACAAAGCAGGTCGCTTTGAAGAAGCAGGAAGGAGTGAGGCTTTTTCTCAGATAAAAGGGAGCTTGTCTTTGGCTTGAGGGAGAACAGGAGACAGGCCCCAAGAGAAGACAGGAAGTGGTCTCAGTACTTTGCAGCATCCTGGGAGGAAGGCCGCATGGGGAATCCAGGGAGGCGGGGCAGGGTCTACAAAACACTTCCACATCCACAGCCCAGCACAGGAGCAGCAGACAGCTGTTCCGCCTGAAGCTGCAGTAAGACAGGAACAAGGGGTATTTATGGGATGACTTCCAAACAGATATCCAATGGCTAGACCCCACCTCTTGATGCATAAACACTGCCTAGAGACTCCAAACTGTGGGTAAAGCTCGGGATGGGGACAGGGACTGAGCTTAATTTCCCACCCATCCAGAGGACAGAAGGAGACTGGAATAAAAAATTAAACTGAATTCTAGAAATCAAATTAAGTAATCAGCCTTGTTTTGGTGACCAGAGATTCAAATCTGCCACTTAGGGGGCCTCACTTGGGCCTGCCAGGACCTCAGGCAGTGTCACCTACACAACCAAAGTACTGGAGCCAGTTCTTCTGGAGGGGACAGCTAAGACCATGACGGACTGGTGAGCAGAGAGGGGTGTGGCCTCCTGGAAGTCACTGCTGACTTAGAGAACACCGTGGTAAGATTAAGGTTCAAAGAATATCACAGAATACATTTAAGCCCTAGTCAGGTACAAAGTGGCCAGCAAGAAGGCCACTGGAGTTTCCTTAAAAAATGTTCCCAGACCGAGGTGGGTGGATCACCTGAGGTCACGAGTTCGAGGACAGCCTGATCAATATGAAGAAACCCCATCTCTACTAAAAATACAAAATTAGCCAGGTGTGGTGGCGCATGCCTGTAATCCCAGCTACCTGGGAGGCTGAGGCAGGAGAATCGCTTGAACCTGGGAGGCGAAGGTTGCAGTGAGCTGAGATCGTACCATTGCCTGGGTGGCAAGAGTGAAACTCTGTCTCAGGGGAAAAAAAAAAAAAAAGATGAGTTTCCCTGACTCCCAAGAACGCCCAGTGATAGAGTTTGGACATCTATCCACTCCAAATCTCATGTTGACATGTGATTCCCAGTATTGGAGATCGGGCCTAGTGGAAGGTGTTTGGGTGATGGGGGCGGATCCCTCATGAATGACTTAGTGCCCTCCCTCTCTGTGGTAATGAGTTCCCATGAGATGTGATAGTTAAAAAAAGTCTGAGTCCTCCCCCTTCTCACTCCCTCTCTCGCCACCTAATGCACTGGATCCCCATTTGCCTTCTACCATAATTGGAAGCTTCCTGAGGCTTTACCAGAAGCTGTACAGATGCTGGTGTCTTGCTTGCACAGCCTGCAGAACGCTGAGCCAAATAAATATCTTTTCTTTATAAATTACCCAGCCTCAGGTATTCCTTTATAGCAGTGCAAAACGGACACATACACCCAATAATAGAGGGGCACAGAAGATGACTTTTCAGGCCTCTGTTTCAGATTCTGAAGCAAAAAGGTCTTCTTCAGCAGCACCAGATGAAACTCTGCCAACCAGAGCAAATGAAAACTGTCACCACAGTCAATGGGTGGCTGCCATATTTAAAAGGCTTTTGGAAGCTAGGTAAGAGGAATGTCCAACAGATTCCCTGAGAACCAAGTGCCAAGGCGAGGAGGCTCTGCTACCTGCCCATCAGGCCCATCTCTTAACTGGCCATTGGAGAGGGGGCCTGGGGCACACGCCACAAGACTGTGGACAGGGGAAACTTAAGCCCCAGGGCAAGAATGGAGAAAATGTTGCCCAGTCTTGGAAAGGGACCTTTTCCAAGGAAAATGCCTAGAGTTCAGGGAAGCTTTATATGCCTCTGTCTTATTTAGCTTATGGGTAAGATGAATATTACTATTTCATGGTAGACATAGGCCATGAAGAGAATCTACACTCATTAACAGAGAAGGGAAGATAAACTGTGAGGAGCTGGGTGGCTCAGAGGAGCACCCAAAGGGAGCATTGCTCTGGTCCCATAATAATCTATGTTCCATTGGTGCCCCTTAACCTCTCCAGCAGACAGCCAAGCCCGTCATGAAGAAAGAGGCAGGGATGCCCTCATGCAGAGAAGTATGGGAGGGAAGGTACTGGCTCCTCAACAGAGCACCCACCTCCCCAACTCAATGCCCCAGGAGTGGGAACAGAGGCAGGGACCCAGCCAATTCTGGGCTGAAAGCCAAGGGGAAGGACAGCTACGAGGAAGAGAGGCTTAAAAGATGAGTGGCAGCTTCCAGTCAGCAGCATCTGCCAGACTAAATCTCTGGCACTCTGTAAATCCAAGCCAAAGATCCTGCTCTCCCCAAGGAGGGGAGACCATCTGAGACTGGTGGAACATTCCTGGATGGGCTGGATCAGTGCTGGGAGGAAGCAGAATCTCTAAGGCAGGCAGTCATCCCTGGAAATAAAAGGTGAGACAACCACCAAGTGCCCAAGTTCAGGCACCAAGCTTTTGGGGCCCTGGGATTCTGACCACTCAGCCGAGTAGCTGCTCCAAGGGCCTGGGAGTCCAGTGCAGGTAAACAATCTAGCCCCACCCTCACGCAGATGAAAAGTTATTCCTTTCTAGAAATATCAAGATTTGCTTCAGGAGCTGCAGATGGTAGAGACCATGTCATGAGATATTATGAGATCTGTCCCCCACCCCGACCTGCCCCACACACACTTCCTTAGTCATCACTCTGCTTCCTGGGCTCAGGGGGCATACACAGCAGGGAAAAACAGGGATTCTGCACATTTTCTCCCAGTATGTAAGACAATGGGGGCGAGCTCATGAAAAAATACAGTAATGGAATTTTTAATGGATCTGTCCAGCATACAGGAGTTTGTGAACAGAGGTTCTTGCCTGCTCTGGTTTCTGGACCTTCCCAGATTACCGTTAAAAGGGACTGTCCTGTCTATGGCTTGTATGCTGCAGCAGATGCCTCAACAAGCAGCCTAAAAGTGCCAACAGGAGAGACTGGCCACAGAGGGCTTCCTAGAAAGGTAATGTTTACACGGAAGGGAGCAGGGAAGCAAAGGAGCATCTTCCAGAGGTTACATGAGAGCAAGTGCACGCGGCCCAAGAGATGGCAGACGTTCAGACAGAGCTTGAAAATGAGGTGCAGCATGTGGAAGAGGGATATGGATGGGGTTAGAAGGTGGGAGGGGCCTGCTGAGCAGGGCGACCTGGAGCCTGAGGCAAACGGGAACAGTGCACCTCCCTGCATACATGATGTCATGGATTTGCAATGGGTAATTTTTTTCCCAGAGCGCCAAATTAGTGAAAAAAACACTAGAAAATTAAAAAGTAGGAATATTAAAATTTACATTAAGTATTTTATTTATACCAAAGCAGAATTTATTATTTATATTCCTAATCTTGATGGAAACAAATTTGTCAATTAAAAAGTATGTTCTAAGTCTATTTATCTCATTTTCAATTCAGAGTTGTCAATTATAAGAAATGTGAGAAAGTAACTTTGAAAGTATGTGTGATTTCATAAGTGAAGGAAAAATAAAATTTTTTGAGAACAAGCAAGAACTCAGAGATTTCATCACAACCAGGCCTGCTTTACAGGAGCTCCTGAAGGAGGCACTACACATGGAAAGGAACAACCAGTACCAGCCACTCCAAAAACCTATCAAATGGTAAAGAACATCAACACAATGAGGAATCTGCATCAACTAACGGGCAAAACAGTCAGCTAACATCAAAATGGCAGTATCAAATTCTCACATAACAATATTAAC
>CAUYLG010038983.1:0-43233 GCA_963573385.1 Cacajao melanocephalus
ATTGGTTTGGTCTGGAAAGGTGGGACAACTTGAAGCAAAGGCAGGAAGACTTGAAGCAGGGAGGGGGTCACAGATAGGTGAGACAGAAATGGTTGCATTCTTTGGAGTTTCTGATTAGTCTTTCCAAAGGAGGCGATCACATATGCATCTGCCTCAGCAAGCAGAGGGGTGACATTGAATAGAATGGAAGGCAGCTTGGCCCTAAGCACTTCCTGACTTGACTCTTCCATTTAGCTTGTGATTTGGGGGGCACAACGTTTTCTTTCACTCCCCTTTACTTGTACAAATTAAAAAATAAATTAAATGTTTACTGCTTTCAAGCAGAAAAAAGGTTATATAATCTCTTCCTCTAAATTTCAAACTCTGTCATGGAACTCACAGGCAGAAAGGTCAACAGACACAATGCACCCTGCTTACTGAGCTTCCTGTGAATGGGAGAGCTAGGCTCTATGCACTGCTGGTCATGGTGTGGGCCTATGGTCCAGCAGATCCTTCTCTAACATAGCTCTACCTTCTTGAAATTCAAGGTCATGAGTCACTTTGTCATTGGGTGCTCATCAGTGACATTTGTTGCCAAAGTATCTGTACTTACCTGTCGTATGTTTAGAAACTGTTGGAAATATCTGGAAACCTTGGAGAGATGTGAGATTGAGCTGCAGCCCAATGTTGATCATTATGCACCTGTTTTAAATATAAGTGTACTCTTGATTGTGTAGCTCTTAAAATTATATTTATGCACATATGTTTCTATATGTTCATGGAACTCATGCCTTTAAATATTGGAAATTGAACATAATTTCTAAAAACCATGTATATATAAATGTAATATTTCAAGGTGTCTGCAAATTAATTAAGACATAAATTTTTATTGTAGGTATATGTATATTTTCTTTTTTTCCTTTTTTTTTTTAAAAATTATACTTTAAGTTCTGGGATACATGTGCAGAATGTGCAGGTTTGTTACACAGGTATACAGGTGACATGGTGGTTTGCTGCATTCATCACTCTGTCATCTACATTAGGTATTTCTCTTAATGCTATCACTCCCCAATCCCCTCATCCCCTGCTATTCCTCCTCTGGACCCCCACCCCTAACAGGCCCCATTGTGTAATGTTTCCCTCCCTGTGTCCATATGTAAAAAGGATGAGTTCATGTACTTTGCAGAGACATGGATAAAGCTGGAAACCATCATTCTCAGCAAATTGACATAAGACATAATTTTACTACATAACTGCAAGTCAAGACAGTCCTATCTCAAAGTAATTTGAAAACAGTAATTTTAAGAAAATATAAAATGTATACATAATCATGAAGAGTATTGTTAACTATGGCAGAAAAATATTTTACTAAGAATTGCAGGCATATTTAACATTAAGAATGTGCTTTTATATTTAGAATCATTTGATGGGATTTAATCATGAATAAAACTCATAGAAATAAAAGTTTTGTTACAAAGTAATAATGTCCTTTGAAGGTCTAATTCTTCCTTACATAGGCTCCTTCCATGTCACATATTATGACTGAGAAATATTACTCTAGTTCTCTTATGAAAAATTATTTTAGATAACAGCCTTTGGAAGAAAAAGACAGAAAAGCAACTTAAACTAGCTTACTAACATGGAATGTTAGAGGTAGAGCCAAAGGAATCAAACAATGACATGAGAAGGAAAGAGTTGATCTTCAAAGTATTTGCTTTAAGGCAGTTGATGTCCATCTATGCTGTATATATCTGACTTTGTTCTTTTTTGCTGCACATTTGCTTCCTAAATACCTTGGGAATATCAGCACCAGCAAGAGCAATTTAGCACTTGTGGGTGCTAAATGAATTAATTTAAAATAATTTAATTCCTACACTCACAGAAAGACTCTTGTTATTGTTATTCACAGTGAAAGTGTTTCAGTGGAGTGGCGGTGTCTGGGGAGTGGGTGCGGGAATCTATTGGCTTGTTAAAGTTAAAACTCACTGAATGAATTGTGGTTGGCTCTGTAAGCAAACACTAGCAGAGATTAGTTTCATTGTTTACTCCAGGAGTAAGTCAAATATAGATAGAGTTGTGTAGTTAGAGAAGGAGTAGATCCCATTTTCACCAATATTTTGAAAAAAAAATGAAAGGTAGTCATGATAAGAGAAGGACTCCAGTCTGCAGGGAACATGAGTGTCCTCCATAATGGCTGGACAATAATATTGAAGACAACTCATTTTTTTAAAAATATTGTAATAAAAAAATTCATCCTTATTTTAAGCAAAAAGAAAAAATAAACCCTACCAGTTTGTCTTATCTCTGAACTCTGGAGCTATACCATGAAGTTCATTCCATGTAATGTGTCTTCTAGCATTTGAAAATGTATTCTACATTATGCACCATAGTTTTTCAGCATTGGATTTACACCTCGACATTCTGCTTATTTTCCTCCTCAGTGCACTCTGGTTTGATATTGTATCCATTAAAATCAATGCCAAGGATTAAGCAAAATCCTCTAGCTATGGAAAATAAACACGAATTAGATTGGAAGAATTGATCAATTACTTCTGTATTGACAGTGTATTTATGATTTCATAGTTCAAATTTTTACTTATTTTTGTGGGCACATCAGTTTTCATTCTTAACTGAGGTAAATTAGCACATTTGTTTATATACCAAATTATTTTATTTTTATTACATAAAATACTATCAAGCCAGAGCTACAAGGTTAATTGGATATATTTTTAACAGAAAAGTTTTGTATCAATGTAACTGTTTTAATCTCTTACTCTCATCTTTTGAGTTTTTATATGTTCATTTACTTTCCATTTTATTCTTTTATCATTTAGCCTTTTCCTATAATCTGTTTATTTTCAAATTTCATGAGTAACACTTTTGTAAATTTATATTTCAAAGTTTGGCTGAGATCAATACTTCAAGTTTATCACCTTCTATATAATATGTGTTATAAGCTACATTACAATAACCAAATTCAAGTTCAACCCGATTTTATTTATTTTCACATATTAAACATTCTGAAGTATTGTACCACATGTTCTCACTTATAAGTGGGAGCTAAATGATAAGAACACGTGGACACAGAGGGAACAACACACACTGGGGCCTACTGGAGGGTAGAGGGTGGGAGGAGGAAGAGGATCAGGAAAAATAACTAATGGATACCAGGCTAAATATCTGGGTGATAAAATAATATGTGTAACAAACCCCCAGGACAGACATTTACCTGTGTAACAAACTTGCACATGCACCCCTGAACTTAAACATTTAACAACGTTATGAATTTACATGTACACACACCCACATAAATAATCTCATGAATGTCATCATTTCTTAACAATAAATGGTAAACCTACATGTCTATTTTAATCTATGCTGGATTCTAGTGACCACTTCTTTTTCTAAGTATTTAAATGATGTATATTATATATCAATATCATATATTTCATCACATAGTTTTGATCACATTGAACTATAATTCAAATAATTTGCTGTGTTCTATTATCTGTGAATAAATATCCTCCTTGTATTTTGGCTAGCCAGGCAATACTCCTCAATTACTAATACAGCTGGCTCTTGAACAATGCGGAAGTTAGGGGCACAGTTGAAAATCCACATATAACATTTGACGTCCCAAATTGAATCAATTAATTACTAATAGCCTACTATCAACCCAAAGCCTTACATAGGTATAAATAGTTGATTGATACATAATCTGTATATTATACGTTGTATTTTTACTATAGAGTAATCCAGAAAAACTAAAATATTGAGAAAATACTAAGAGATTCCAAAGAAAGATAAAATATATTTACTGTTTATGAAGTGGAAATGAGTCATCATAAAGGCCTTCATTGTCAGGGTCTTTGTGTTGAGTAGGCTGAGGTAAAGGAGGAAGAAGAAGAATTGGTCTTGCTGTCTCAAAGATAGCAGAGGCATAAGAAAATCCACATGTAAGTGAACCCAAACCTTGCAAACCTGTGTCGTTCAAGGGTCAATGGTATAATACAAAGAGGCATTCTGCAATCACATGCATAAGCTATTTAAAATACTGGAAGTGAAGTAAACTTTAATTTGGAAACATGATTCAAAATAGTGAAGTCATCTCTTACTAAATTACTTTTTTAATGTGTCTTGAATTATGAGTTATAATGTTTATTTTATTCAGCTTTCAAATACTTTTCCTTTGTAGAGTAAATGACATTAATTAACAGTAGCTGAGAGTTTTCTTAGCAGTATGTTTCTAGGTTTTCTAAAATCATGCTACCATTTATGACTTATACAAAATTATTCGTATGTATCAGTAATTCCTCTTTTATGTTTCTGGGCTCATTAGCCACCTCCTTTCGATGTGAGAAACTTCAAATTTTCTGAACCTTTAAAAGATTTAAAGCATCCTAAATTTAACCTTTAGATAGATGGTCAGATTCCTACAAAGAATTATGTCTCATATTGTCATTACGATCATTGATCGTGGTCCTATGAAATTCTCAATATGTTCTTATTAGATAATAGAAGAGTCAAAAAAAATATGAATCAACAAAATATACTTGCTACAAAGACTCACATATGCAGGCACCCAGAAAGATGAACAAAAAAAGATATAAAGATGGATTCATATTATTTTAAGAAAAAGTATTATCAGCATCTACATGGAAAAGTTTAGTAATTTCCTGGCTGTTCAAAAATTGTAATGAAACCTGTAGAACATTGAAAAGGAGAATAATAGCATAAATTTACTTTCCTCTATGTAGTGCTGCTTCTTTCTTTTCTTCCAAGTCTTTTTTCAAACCTTTTCAAGTTCTTTTAATCCCTAATGATGTTCAGACAGTACTGAAGTGCATTTTTACTTGCCAAATTGATTCAGCTACTAAGCAATCTTTAGAATTCAAATAAAATTCACTATTCTGCTGACTCTAGCTAAACACTTTTCTCATAAATGCATTTAAAATCATGTAAAAGAAAGAATCTGCAATTTATACAGTTGCTAAAAATTCGTGATTAGTGATTATTTATGATCTCATTTTAGATTACATATCTTAATAAGAAGAGTTTTTGTGCTGTCATATTTTAAATACCCCAGGTTGGTATTTAAACTTTTTGAGGCCATCTGAGTACTGTTTGAGTAAAATTTACTAATCGAGGGGAAAACATGTGTCTACCACAATGCTATAGATATAAAAAGCCATTGTCATCCACATGTTCAGTGCATTAGGAACTTATAACCAGCTGTAAATTGTTATCCCAGCTACTCAGGAAGCTGAGGCAGGAAGATAAATTGAGCCCAAGGAGTTCAACTCTGTAGTATGCTATGATTTAACCTGTGAATAGGGACTGTACACCAGCCTATATGACATAGAGTTCTTATTTCTAAATAAATACACACACACACACACACACACTTATACATATACACATATGTGTGTCTAAGTCTTATCTCTGTCATCTATTAGCTCTATGATATCATTGTCAATTTTTTCAATTGTAAAGTGAAACTGCATCTTGTTCACTAGATTATGAGAATTAAATGAGATGTGCCTTAAAGCTTGCTATTTAAAATACTTTAAACTAGTGTCACTTTATTTCATATTTTATAGATACAATTGGTTTACAAACCCTCTCCCTGTGACTCATAAAGAAGTAAAAATTCCTTTTTCTTTCTCATTACTTTGCTAGGATTCACATAACAGGGTAGTACAAATTGGGTAGATTAAAACAATAGAAACACATTCTTTAACAATTCCCAGGGTGAGATGTCTGAAATGAAGATATTGGTAGGTCCATGCATCCTCTAAAGCTTTTAGGGAACATTCTGTTTAATGCATTTCTCTTAACTTCCAGGGCCAGTAGAACTCCTGGAAGTTCTTTGGCTTGCAGCTACATGAATCTCCTCTTTGCCTGGATCTTCACATGGTGGTTTTCCCTCTCTGTGCCAAAGTCTCTGTGTTTTCTTTTTCTTTTTTCCTTTTTGAGGCGGAGTCTTGCTCAGTCGCCAGGCTGGAGTGCAGTGGTGCGATCTCGGCTCACTGCAACATCTGCCTCCCTAGTTCAAGCCATTCTCCCGCCTCAGCCTCCCGAGTAGTTGGGATTACAGGCACGCGCCACCATGCCCAGCTAATATTTGTATATTTAGTAGAAATGAGGTTTCACCATGTTGACCTGGATGGTCTGGATCTCTTGACCTCATGATTCACCTGCCTTGGCTTCCTAAAGTGCTGGGATTACAGGTGTGAGCCACCACTCCCAGCCATCTCTGTGTTTTCGTATTGCTGTCTCCTCCTTAGAAATGGTACCAGTTATATTGGAGTCGGGCCCACACCAATCATATAATATTAACTCGATTATGTCTGCAAAGGCTTTGTTTTCAGATACGGTCACATCCACGGATAATAAGGATTAGGACTTCAACCTATTTTATTTTGGGGGCAGTGGTGGTGGGGACACAATTCAACCCACAACATTTTTATTTTAAGGCCCATATTCCTGTTTCAACCAACACTGCTGCATTTCTCTCCTCAACTCATACACTCTCTGCTCTTTGACTTAAAAATCAGATAAGCCTCCAGACAACTAGAGAAATACTACATTTAGCATTGTATTATCATGTAGAATGTTTTTCTGCCTTATTCATTTTTATTAGCATACAATGTAATTTTTACAGGTAAAAAATTCTTAAAAACATGATTCTAATGTAAGTAGTTTATTTTAAAAGTATATAAAACACATTACATTAAATATTATAAAAACTAAAACTCTGGCCCTTTTCCTCAATTTTTGTTGGAAAAAATGAAACAACCTCCCTGCTTTGATATATTGTGTCCTCTGAAGCAACAGTGAAGTGAACCATTAAAAACTAAAACACTCCATTGAACTGAAAAACAAACTCTGACTGGGAAAGCTAATGCCTTTGGAAAAAGCAGGTTTTGTAATCTGTGATTTCATGTCTTCTTGAGTCTTTGATGGATGATAGAAAAGCTAAATTCTAAATGAAAATGCCACAGTGACTGCAATACTATTACTTCTTGTTTTGCATACCAACAGAAGTTTTAAAGAATGTCCAAAAGTGCCCATCAAATGGAAGGTGACAGGATAGCAAGAAATAAATACAGCTACATCAGATTTACCATTTCATAGTTCATTTCCTAATGGTGAATGAGACTTACATATTTCACAGGCCTTCAAGTTAATTGAAAAAAATTGGGAAAATATGCTCTTGAATTGCTCATGAGTTGTTTGTTTTCTATGTTTTCACACATAAAACTAATTCATAATAATTTATAATTAATACACTTCTCCATTTTGGTTGTTTAATCATGTTAACAGCAGAAATTGGTATGAGTTTCATAAAAAGGTGACTTTCTGAGACAGGTAGTTTATTCATAAAGTAAAAGAGTTCTTCTAGAATGTGTTGGCTGTGGAAAATAGAATCATAGCCATTCTTAACTTGAATGGAAGATATTCTCTTAGAATATATATCCATGACTCAAAACATGTACCTTATTCATGACATCGATAAAAGAATAAGAGCAAGGTAAGAGGGAATTCAAAGTGCCCAAGAAGACAGTAGAATATGAGAACATTAAGGGTACATAGGGCAGACCTGATAGTGAAGATAAAATTTGAGCAAAGGTATGAAGAAGGTTAGGCAGTTGGCCAAACTGACATTTAAGACAAGAGCTTCCCAGGCAGAGGAGGTAGCTAGAGTAAATATCCTCCAGCAGGAGTTCCTAGTACATGTGCAGGAGACCAAACGAGCTAAAAATGAAAAGGCACGGGGAGAGAAGTAGAAAAAAGTATCAGAAGGATAACAGGGCACCAGATTTTGTAGAGGTTCATTAAGTCATAGCTATCACTTTGAAAAGCCACAGCAGCTTGCTGGGAGGTGGGTGTAGCAACGTGCCCAGTATTTTGCTTAAAAAGTATAATTTTGGTTACTGAGATAAGAATAGATTGCAGAGGCAAGGGTAAAAGTACAGAAACATGTTGGATGGTATTGAAATGATCCTACAAAGTAGTGATGCTTGATTGCATTACAGGGGTAGATGGTGAGAAACAATTGGTTTCTGGTTATATCTTGAAAATAGGTTTGGCATGACTTTCTGATAGATTAGCTGTAGAGTGAGAAAGAAAATTGCAGGTAAGTCTGTGTGTGTGTGTGTGTGTGTGTGTGTGTGTGTGTGTGTGTATACCTATATATGTTTTTCAGTGAGAAAGAGACACAGAAAGAAAGTCAAGGATATTTCTAACTCTAGAATTTGAGTTTCAGGAACTGGAAATTATCATCAACTACAAAGGGAAAATGTGTGAACAGATAAAATGTGAGTGCATGTGTGTGATTCTGGAGTGGAGTTATCAAGAGCTCAACCTTGGATCTATTAAGTTGGAGAAATCTATTTGTTATTCATTTCACAGAAGTAAGTGATGTCAGGATTTTGTACCTTGTACTTATACTCTCTTCCTATCTCCTGACCATGGAAGAATCAAATGAAAAGACATACAGAGTGCGAGGTGAGAGATAAGAAGATAGAATCACATCCTATTGCTGGTTGTGAGCCGAGTCATTAGCCTAACCTAAGCCTGAGCAGAGAAATAAATTTTAAATTGGAAAAGAGATGAAAGATTTAAATTGAACCAGATTAGATTTTGTAATATCTGAATGTAACTGGAGGTTTTGTTTCAGATATAATTAACTGTAGAGATAGGGATTGCAGAGTACTCATGAGAGGAATATTAAAATAAAACATAACATTTTCCAGTTTATACCCCACCATGATCAGTCAAATTACCAAATCACTTAAATGTGTCCCTGATACATTCATTATAGTTAAATATATATGCAGCAGGCAATAAGTTTATAGGAGCATAAGCCTATTAAGAATGTATTTGCCATCTAGAGTGATGGAAAGATTAATATTTAATAATTGGGCATGTATAAATCAAAACATTATTGAGATACATTACATATGTTTAAGAGGTGTGTGCCAGGCACAGTGGCTCATGCATGTAATCCCAGCACTTTGGGAGGCCAAGGCAGGGGTATCAAAAGATCAGGAGTTCAAGACCAGCGTGGGCAATGTTGTGAAACCCTATCTCTATTAATAAAAGGAAAAAAATGCAAAAATTAGTAGGGCATGGTGGCATGCTCCTGTAATGCCAGCTACTTGGGAGGCTGAGGCAGGAGAATTGTTTGAACCTGGGAGGCGGGGGTTGCAGTGAGCTGAGATTGTGCCACTGCACTCCAGACTGGGTGACAGAGCAAGACTCCATCTCAAAATAATAATAATAATAATAATAATAATAATAAAAAGAGGCATGTAGTTTATTGTGATTATAACATTAGCAGAATGAAAAGAAATATTAAAAATAAGATCGAAAGTAGAGGTTATAGGACTATTTTATCGGGTGAGATGACAAAATGAGTTTTTGAATGCAATAAGAAGGAGTAAGCTTACTATTTTACAGTTATTGAGAATCTATTATTTTTAATGGAGGAAGATATTTGTTAATCCATGAACAGAAGACATTTTAAATGCATTTTTAATGTTTTCACAACTATGAGAAATTTAATCTGTTTTTAGTAACAGATGAGATTTACTGAGAAACATCTCCTAGTGAAGTACACATAAAAATACAGGATTCAATGTCAAAAGAGAACATATTTTAAGTATAAGTAAGGCTTATAGTAAAATAAAAGTACTGATCAGATATTAGAGGAATAGGAATCAAACCAAAAAAAAAAAAAAAAAACCAGAAAACAAACAACAACAACAACAAAAAACCCTAATTCCTGGGGATTTGGGAGCACACTGATCAGGTCAAGTTAGAAGGCAGAATCAAGGAATTTTACAGGAAGAAAAAACATCAATAGGCAACTAGATGTCTGGAAAAAAACATCAATAGGCAGCTAGAAAAATAAAAACAAAAACACAAAAGCAAAGACACAAGAAATTAAAACCAGCAACAGAAAATGACTTGTTTTCATCGAATAGAAAAAAGCAAACAAAAAGGCTAACCTCATAAACTCTATTTTAAATTCCAATTCTTGATTTGGGATAACATTCAAATGGGAGCGTGCATTCACAGGCCTGTATGATGTCAAAAAATTTAATTATTTTGCATATGAATATCTGGCATAGTTTATGACCCAAGATCCTGGAAGAGACATGTGCAAATACTCATTGAGAAAAATTAATTATAAAATTCCCTTCAAATAAAAATTTTTCATAGGGAAACATCTAAATATGAACTTACACATACATATTCCTAAAAAAATAGAAAACAAGCCCACCTGGCTGAAATAAAAACACGTAGAATTTGGTAGAGAATTTAAGCTTGTTAAATAAAAAACAGGGAATTTAGCAGGGACATGGATAAAGCTGGAAACCATCATTTTCAGCAAATGACACAGGAATGGAAAACCAAACACTGCATATTCTCACTCATAAATGGGTGTTGAACAATGAGAACACATGGACTCAAGGAGGGGAACATCACACACTTGGGCCTGTCAGGGGTTGTCAGGGCTATGGGAAGGATAGCAGGGAATGGGGGGATTGGGGAGAGGTAGCATTAGGAGCAATACCTAATGTAGGTGACGGGGTGATGGATGCAGCAAACAACCATGGCACGTGTATACCTATGTAACAAACGTGCATGTTCTGCACATGTACCCCAGAACTTAAAGTATAATAAATAAATTATATATATACACACATATATATATATATGAAACATTAACATTCCCTTAGAAAACTCTTGTATGACAATCTTTTCCTTATAAACTCACTCGTCAACGCCCAAGAGGCTAGCACTGTTGTGATGATTTTTCACTATCAATCAATTGGTTTTGCCTGTTTTAAAATTTCATAAAGCATGAAATCACAGAAAAAAAGGAAAAAAAAGGGAATTTAATTATAAAGGTGAAAAAGAGGCGAAGAAAAAGATCAGAAAGAAAGATCAGAAACAAACAAAAATAACTTCTAGAATTGAATAGACACACACACACACCACACACACAATGGAATATAGTTCCATTTCTGGTTTTGATATAGAAAAAGATTAAAAAAAACTTCCACTTTTCTTAAAATACAAAGAAACAAAAGAAATAAAATCAACCAAAATATTATATTAAAATTATTATTTAGAGCCATCAAGGTGCGATGGACACAAAATGATGAAATAACTAATCTCCAAGATTCTAAACAAGTTATGTAGGATATTTCACTGCCTCCTGATAGTTGCTGACGTCTCAGACAAGGCACACAGTGGAATAAGCCTACCAGAGAAGGATGCTCTTTATTCAGATGAAAAGAAGCCAATAAAACTTTAGGTAAAATCATGTGCTACAGTATTCTATTCCATCTTAAAGGAAACATTAAAAAAAAATAATTTTCTACAAGCAATGTCTTACGAAGAAATATCACTGAGAAAACAGACGAAGGTGGGGTAGAAATAGATGGTGTCGTTAGATCTCATAATCTCATAGTCTTGAAGTGATGGGCTCTTAGTCTTGTGGTTTAATACTTTCTCAGTTTGATAATTTCAAGCTCACATTCTGCTATAGAAAAGTTTCATCATTTCATGCTTCAGGTTGTTTCAAACTGACAGTCATGAAATTAAAGAACTCAAAATATTGCTATTCTAAGTTTCAGTAATCTCTTAACAGTCTCACGACTTCAGAAAGTGAAGCAATAACACCATAAATTATTTATGGGTTTGAAGTCTAATCTGTTCAAGTGATTTGTCCCAGATGCTCCTAGAAGCATTTCTGACCACATCTTCAAAAATTGTAGAAGTCTGAGGGGAAGTGAGTCTAAATATAGATGCAAACACATTTCCATACAATTTAACTACTGATAAAGTCCTCTCATAAAATTAAAACTGTGAGCTCAATGACAGTAGTAAAATTTGGGACCTCATCTGAAAAGCAAACAAATATCTCCTTATATTCCTGGTGCTTAAACCCCAAGTCCTTAATTCAGATGATTAAGCAGAACCCAGCTGCCACTTGATTGGTCCTCTTGATGAGTTCTTCCTGGCCTTCCATTAGAGCAAAAGACATACTCCTTGTTACTGAAACTGAGTGAAAAGGTGATATATACTTTCTTCAATTTCAGAATTGCTATGGACCCAATACTGTGATATGCCTCCCATTTCTCTCTTTTCCTTTCAAATGATAGTGTCTACTTTTATTATCCTGTCCTTTGCTCACAGTTGTATGCTGGATCTATTGTGGGATAGGGCAGGGGCTTATAGTTACATATCCTGGTTATTTTACAGCTGTTTGTACCTGAAATAGCACACCTAAGAAGCCACAGTCAGAAGTCTCTGCCTCATGTAGACTTAATTTTGATAAGGAGCTCTTAGATTTCAAGCCAGAGTTGATGTTACAATAAGATGAAATTTTGGAATATTGGGAGACTATGAGTTTGTATGTCAGGGCAGATTTTGTACTGTAGAGGTAAATTATTGGGAATTTAAAACGGCCATAAAATATTTGCCACTTGTACCATAAAGAAATTTATTTCCCTCTCCTGTGAATTTAGGCTGACCTTGTTATAAGTTTGCCTGGCAGAGTGGAAGAGAAACAATAATCTTCCCATTTTAGAACTACGTTTTAAGAGTCCTGGATGCTCGTTTTGTAGAAAAAACAATTCAAAAAGATAGTGTATTAGTCCATTCACACTTCTAATAAAGCCATACCTGAGACTGGGTAATTTATAAAGGAAAGAGTTTTAATTGACTCACAATTCACCATGGCTGGGGAGGCCTCAGGAAGCTTACAATCATGGCAGAAGGGGACGCAAACATGTCCTTCTTCACATGGCAGCAGCAAGGAGAGCAAAAGGGGAAAGCCCCTTATAAACCATCAGAGCGTGTGAGAACTCACTATCATGAGAAAAGTATGGGGAAAAACTGCCTTCTTGATTCAATTATCTTCACCTGGTCCCACTAAAGGGAATTAAAACAATTCAAGGTAAGATTTCAGTGGGAACTCATAGCCAAACCAAATCAGATGGGATTTGTCTGCGTAGATTACTGACTATTCTGATGGAGAGAAGATAAACACACACACACACACACACACACACACACACACACACACACACACACACACACACACAGTGTGAGAGAGAGAGAGAGAGAGAGAATGAGAATATCCAAAATGTTTGACTTGGAAGCCTTCCAGTTACCTGAGGCAGCAGCTATGTTAATATAGTAACTGGAATTTCCATTCCCAGTAACCATATGGTGACTGCAGCCAAGAATAACAAAATATCTCCATACCTGAACTCAGCTCATAGTACAGAATTCCAAATAAATAAATGATAGTTGTTTTAAACCACTAGGTTTGCGGTTGGTTTTACACACCTGGAGATAATTTAAATCCTGTCTTTGCAGGGATTGAAAAGGCTTTAGGCCTCCTGCTTTCTGGGAGGCCTTGTCCGCGTCCGTCTTTAGGTGTAAATTTTAATTTACATCTAAATTTTCTGTTATCTTCTTAGGATTCAACATTTTGATTTTCTAAAGCCATGAATTTATTTCAGAAATTTGCTCCTTCATTATTTTAACAACCAATGTAATAGTAACAAGGCAAGGTAATTTTTGTGTTGCTAGCTGATAAAGATGGATGTTAATTGTTTCAGAATCTTATTCAGTAAATCAGATCTGAAAGCAGTTACTATTGCTCCAGGATGAATCCCAGTAGCAAATATCAATGCTTGAGTGCTTATCAAAGCCGTGATTTATTCTTCAACTCAATTCAAATAGTCAGCTGCTCTTCTTTCTTTGTCATTGTTTAGATTGCTTTGTTATTTGGTCTCTCTGGGTTTACATATATTAACCTTAGACCCACAAACAAGAAAATACATAGAGCATCTTTTAAGAGGCTAATATAAGAGTAATGCTGTTATTAGGATTGTGACTACAATATTAGTCATTATCTTGTTCACTTTTCTGACTTTGGGGTATATCTGTATGCTTAAGTCAATAATTTGTCTGCAGAATATCTTTTTTGTCTAGCAATTTTTAGTTTAGCTTTGAATTTTAAGGATCTTTAAAATTATACCTTTGTGCTATTTTGAATTTCATGGAAAATTATTAGAAAGATATGCTATTCCTCCTAGCCAAGGAATTTCCTTAACAGAGCCAATACAGAAGGAATTCTGTTGATGGTGTTAAAAGCAAGACTATTTAACGAAGAGAGCTAAACTAACATAGAAAAGTGCTGGGAATCTTTTGATTGAGCATAAGAGAAAATACTCAGGCATTGTAATACTTGAGTTGCTGAGCAATGAGACTTGCCAAATAAGGCCAGTGGAAATTTATCAAACACATAATTATTATAATGTGGAAAGAGTCTATTTAAATGAACATACACATAGACACAATATATCCATGTGTGAGTATATATCCATATATACACATATATTCATATATATACCCATGTGTGTATCTTTACACCAACATATCAAATGTATATATATATACACACACACACATGTATATGTGTGTATATAGGTATATGCATAAATCAAAGACTAAACAAACCCAGCCATGGTCTGTTTGAGAATTCTAAAGAATCAAGAATAATTCAGCTTGAGTGAGATTGATATAGATACTGATATTTTAATAGATAGATATTGACACATAGACACACATACACACATTTGTATACACATACATATATATGTACTGTATTAGTTCATTTTCTGTTGTTTATAACAGATACCAGAAACTGTGTAATTTATAAATGAAAGGAATTTATTTCTTACAGTTATGGAGGCTGAGAAATCCAAAACTGAGGGACTGTTCTGTTGAGAGACTTCTTTCTGTTGGGGACTTTCTGAAGAGTCCCAAGGCAGCACAGGGCATCACATGGTGAAGGGGCTGAGCATGCTGATATGCCAGCTCAGGTTTCTCTTTCTCTTCTTATAATGACACCAGTTCTCCTCCCATAACCCATTTCCATCACCCACTGATCCATTAATCCATACATAGATTAATCCATTCATGAGGACAGAAACTTCATGATGCAATCACCTCTTAAAGGCCCCACCTCTCAAATACTTTCACATTGTGGATTAAATTTCAATATGAATTTTAAAGGAGACTAATATTCAAACCATAGCATATATATATATATATGTGTGTGTGTATATATATATGTGTGTGTGTATATATATATATATATATGTGTGTGTGTGTATATATATATATAGTACTTCTTGTTAAAATTCTTGATATTAATCCTCTTGGAGATACGAGGGGATGAGGTAAGGGTTTGGGGGAAGAAAATTTTGGCAGTCTGATGCTTAAAATTGAATGGTGTGGGGAAGGGAGGCAGATAAGATCTGCACATAAATTTAAATGACAGCACTAAAGGGTATCAGAAGTTGGACTTGCTGTTTTATTCTTGTGGGACACTTTAAGATTGACATTCTAATTTATGTGAAAGTTTCATGTCCTCAACCCAAACCAATCAATTGAATATCACATTGATTGTGCTATAACTTATGACTCCTTTGCTTGAGCTTACTTATAAAATCTATATCTATTTCAAAATTAAAAGCCACTGTGATGGAAGTGGTTAGAATTCTTTATATGCTTGTTTTATGTCTTTTTCAATCCCTGAAGAAATTTGTGTATTTAGAGAGAATAATAGAAATATATCATATTTGCTAATATCCATTTACATGAAGGAGAAAAATTTTTATAGCATTTATATCAAATACCTCAATTAAAAATGGTTTCATTTAGGATGTGTGTTATATAAGAATATAATCCACAGTAAAATAAATGGTATAGAATAAATAATTTTTACGATTACATATATAAACAAGAGATTGCACAACGGCTTTCTTTTAGGGGCACAGTTTCTTCACTGTTGGTGGCTGCTGCTCATGCCTACAGATTTCTCAAGCCCCTCTGAGCATTTACTATAAATAAATAATTTTCTCTGTTCCAAATGTATGCCAATTTGTGCCATGAATATGTTAAAATGGGTTCCTCCTGGGTTTTACCACATTAAGTACCAGCAATGCAATTAGCTTCAGCTCAGATATAGGAACCCATATTACTCTTTCCCTTCTAAAATTCAGTTTACATATTACTCTTTCCCTTCTAAAATTCATACTTTGCACCTGATAACATAGAATGAGTGATTTGCTGGAATATGTCTCTCAGTTTTTAATATCAGCACACACAGTAAATTCCTCCCTTTAGATGCTTTTCACAATTTAAACATATCTGTATAGTACAGAGGAATTAAGATAATTTCAATGAAGTGCAAATTAAGTTTGGACAGGGAGAGGAAAAGATATGTTGCACTGGGCAGGCTGATGGTGAATTTGCTTATTACTTTTCAGTATGTTGGTCATTACTCAAGGTCAAAAAGGAAAATTTACTGAGGGAATCAGCCTGATTAACAACATAACTTCTATAGAACAATAAATCTGTCTATGATTTTATTCCCAAAAGAATGAATTTCCATTGAGGACAGCTGACATGGGTGGCCCATGGGACTCTAATAGAAGACTTAGGAGACTCTATTGCAGCCCACAAATAATTTTACAAGTTCCCTGGGGAGGCGTTATAACTCAGCTCTCACATGCAACACACTCAAACTGAGTTTTTCTTGACTCACAAGAATCCCTAAGCAGACCAAGCCTGTTTTTGCTTTTTCCTTTTTTTTTTTGCTGCTTAATTCATGCAAGGAAAAGTATTCGTTCTCTCTACCTAAATGATATTAATCTCTTTTCTTTCAATTTTCTGATTATTTTTGACCCTTTTAACTTTTTCTTATACACTGTACCCGTCCGTAGCTTTTATGTTGTAGTGGGAAAAGTCAATTAAAAATATTGTGCTAGCAGACACGGGTAGCCCCATATCAAAAATCATGCTAAAAGAAAATAACATTTCTTATGTTAGTGCTGATGAAATTTATACTTAGCAGTCCATGCACAATCTGTTTGCTGAGAAATATGTGGCAATACACCAACATATCAAATTGTGAAAAATACTAATTTGTTTTGCAGCTCACTTTATTGTCAGCAGGAAAAGGTAATGGAGATTAAAGAGTATACAACAAAATCGAGGTGCGGATATACAAGTTACAAACACACATATATACACACACACACACACACACACACACACAAACTAGAGTGATATAACTCTCTATATATGTATATATATTTATTTAATATATATGTATATATATTTATTTAATATATATGTATATATATTTATTTAATATATATGTATATATGTTTATTTAATATATATGTATATATGTTTATTTAATATATATGTATATATATTTATTTTATATATATGTATATATATTTATTTAATATATATATGTATATACATTTATTTAATATATATACCTATATGTATGTGTGTGTGTACATATATATATATATATTTTTTGAGACAGAGTTTCACTCTTGTTGTCCAGGCTGGATTGCATTTGTGTAATCTCAGCTCACTGCAACCTCTGCCTCCTGGAATCAAGTAATTCTCCTGCCTCAGCCTCCCAAGTATCTGGGATTATAGGTGTAGGCCACCATGCCCAGCTAATTTTTTGGTTTTAGTACAGATGGGAATTCACCATGTCTATCAGGCTGATCTGAAACTCCTGACCTCAGGTGTTCCACCTGCCTCAGTCTCCCAAAGTAGTGGGATTACAGACGTGAGCCACCGTCCCTGGCCATAATATATATTTTTTAAAGACAGGATCTTTCTCTGTCATATAGTCTGGTGTGCAGTGGTACAATCATGGCTTACTGTAGTCCCGACCTCCCAGGCTCAAGTGATTCAAGGACCTCAGTCTCTCAAGTATCTGGCACTACAGGCATGTGCCACCACATCCAGCTAATTTCATTTTTGTAGAGACAAAGTCTCACCATTCTGCCCAGGCTGTTCTTGAACTCCTCGGCTCAAGCCTTTCTCCACTTCAGCTTCCCAAAATGGTGGAATTACAGGTGTGATCCACTGCATCAGGCCTAGTTATATAATTTTAAAAGGGAAAGAGAAATTTTAGAAACTTAGATGTATGTGATAGAGAATAAACATGTATAAAGTAATATGCTTTCTGACAATAATTATGTGTTAGTATTTGTGTCATTCTTTAAAATTTTTGTTTGTTCGTTTGTTTTTTGAGATGGAATTTTGCACTTGTTGCCCAGGCTGGAGTGCAATGGCATGATCTCAGCTCACTGCAAACCTCCGCCTCCCAGGTTCAAGCAATTCTCCTGCCTCAGCCTTCCGAGTAGCTGGAATTACAGGCACGTGCCACCATGCCTGGCTAATTTTGTATTTTTAGAAGAGACGAGGTTTCTCTATGTTGGTCAGGCTGGTCTCGAACTCCTGACCTCAGGTGATCCGCACACCTCAGCCTCCCAAAGTGCTGGGATTACAGGTATGAGCCACCACGCCCAGCACTAAAATGCGTCTTATAAATGTTCATAGCTTATAGGTCAGATGGTTTGCATTGCAAATAACTAAACACTAGCTTTATATTTTTAAAAAAAGTTATAAGCAGAGTCAGATTTAAATTTTCCTCAGATCTTTGCTTAAGAATAATTTGGTAGCTAATAAAGCCTGTGCAGGTTCATTATTTGATTGTTTATACTTTGTTTACTTTTAGGTCAATATGTCACAAACAATCCTCCTCTTTCCATTTTTAAATAGGCACATCATTGCTTAGCATTGGAATAACTGCATCACCTTTAGCCCAAAGAGTATTGGAAAAGCTGCTTTAAGTTAATCATCACAGTGGCCACCATCAAAACTTTGGAAGGAAAGATGAATAATGCGAAGTGAAAATCTGATTAAATCTATCATGGAATTTGAAGGAACGAAAAATAGTTCAAATCATTATGGGTTGCATATAAATATATGTAATATCAATAATTAACTATTAATTTAATTATAGCCTCTAGTGAAATTAGAAATGTTACAGACAAGAAAAAATGTTTCAAACCAATGAAAAAGCTAGTCTTTTGACAAGATATAAAGCATGTAAAAATGATGAAATGAAAAAAACTGAAAACAGTGAAAGTATATCCCAGTGAATCATATAGGTGAGAGGAAATAATTTACCTCTATAAATATAAAAATAAAATATATTCAACCTTTGAATATATATTTGAGGTGGAGTTTTGCTCTTGTTGTCCAGGCTGGAGTGCAATGGTGGTTGAATATATATTCAACGGTTGAATATATTTATTTATATGTATATATATTTTATTTATATGTATATATACATGCTGTATATATATTTTATTGAGACAGAGTCTTGCTCTGTTGCCCAACCTGGAGTGCAGTAGTGTAATCTAGGCTCATTGCAACCCCCACCTCTTGGGTTTAAGCAGTTCTCCTGCTTCAGCCTCCCAAGTAGTTGGGATTACAGGCACCCTCCACCACGCATGGCTAAATTTTTGTATTTTTAGTAGAGATGTGGTTGCACCATCTTGGTCAGGCTGTTCTTGAACTCCTGACTTTGTGATCCACCCACCTCAGCCTCCCAAAGTGCTAGAATTACAGTCATGAGCAACCATGCCTGGCCTATAAATCTATTTTTAAGAACACAGAGAAACATTCACAAATGTAAAGATGAAAATTATTTTCAGCTACTGGAGAACCTATGTTGAATACAATTTAACATATATTTTTCATTTACAATTCTATAATAGGAAAAAACAGCATGACAAGGATAACTGATCCTTAGACTGAATGAACAAATGAGTGAATGAATGAATGAAAGGCAATGTGGTGTCTCAACAGGATGCTTATGTAAGTTGATGTCATGCATAGATCCTGGGCTAAAGTGGAGAATCCAGGAAAGTTGTCCATACTAAATGTGCAGTTTGGATAGACATAGTTAGCTCCATTAAGTCTGGCACCTGCTTTCTCTCTCTTCTTTCTAAGGTTCCAAAAAATGTAGTGGAAAATATGTTAAAAGCTGCTAAATATCTTTCTGAATAACAAAACAGTATCTTAGTTCTTTAGCAGAAATATACTAAGGTAACTTGAATTGTTAGAGAATATAGCATATGACACACAAATATAATGTAACATTCTGGAGAAGATTCAGGAAAAGGCAATGGACATTGGGCTAAAACAAAGAAAATCTGAATAAACTACAGACATTAGTTAATAATAGTGCATGTGTATTGGTTCATAAATTGTACTAAATAGGCTATACTAATGTAAAATATTAATAATAGGAGAAACTAAAAGTGAGGTATATGGAGGCATTCTATACTACCTTTATAATTTTTCAGTAGATTTAAAACTGTTTTTAAAATTTGAAACTGTTCTAAGACATAAAGCTTTTCTAAACTTATGCAATTTTTGTAACTATGAACTATGACACATACTATGGCTAAAACGTTCCCATGAATCAAACCATTGACCTAATGTAGCAGAGCAAAATTTTGAAATACTATAACCACAACCAAATATAAAAATGCTTACAATAATAATAACAGTAATCATTATTATCATTAAGGCCATAATAGAAGAAAAAACTAGTGCTGAGTCACACCTGAGAATTCAAGTGAGAGTAAAAAAAAAGTTTGTTAATACTAAATGGACTGTGCTATTTCTGTATTTTCTTACTGAAAACTAAACAAAACAAAACAAACCCATAAACATAATCCTGATGCTTAAGCCTAGAATTATTTGCTATGTCAAATAGGACACTATGCATTGAAGACAGAGAGATTGGACATATTCCAATATGTGGGAAAATCTCTCAACACTTTTTTTCCGCTTCAAGAATAAAAACTAGTTTATGGAGCAAAACATCTTTTATATGTGGATATAAAATGCTGAGGAAGAAATTCTGTCAATAACATTTCTCTTACTGCCTAATTTGATTCAAATGAATTAGGTGATACAAATTTATATAGCAGATAGTGCATGAGTGCAAGATGGCAGAGTAGGAACACAATCTGAATATGGATCTTTTCAATTTGAAAATGTTCTTTGAAAGGAAATTATAAAATTTTACCATGGAATGTCTGGTTTCTGCCAGGGACTTTAAAAAATACATTACAACAAAAAATTGGAGTATGGTGCTGGTTTTGAAAGTTGTTCAGGTTTACAACTTGACTCAGTGGCATCAAGCCCTATAAATACCTCATCCATGTCCCATTATCACATCCTAGGGTTCACCTGCATTTATGTAATGAGCTCCTATTTACGCCAAGGGCTTTCTATTTCAACTACCCGGTCCTTCTTCCTGAAAGTATCGCTGGTTCTGAGAAGTACAGCTTAATAGAATTTCAGAAGCCATCTGCAAAAATGAAAGAGGTTGTATTCCTTCTTTTTATCTCTGATTTTATTTCTTTGAATCTTCTTTTATTCTTAGGCAAAAGTTTGTTGATTTTTGTTTCTTTTCAAAAAATTTATTCTTGTTAACTTTTGTATTGCTTGTTTAGTCTCTATGTTATTTATTTCTGCTCTGACCTTTATCATTTCCTTCCTTCTATTAATTTTGGTTTTAGTTTTCTCTCTTTTTTTTTTTGTAGTTCTTTTAGTTGTGATATTTGGTTATTTTAGATTTTTTTTTCTTTAACTCATATAGGTATTTGTTGATATGAAATTCCCTTTTAGAATGAGCCTTGCTGTATCCCGTAGGTTTTGGCATGTTCTATTTCCATTTCAATTTGTCTCAATAAATTTTTCAATTTCATTTTTAATTATTTCATTGGCACATTGGTTCAAGAGCATGTAGTTTAATTTCTATGTACTGCTAAATTTTACAAAATTCTGTTTGTGTTTTCTAGTTTTATATCATTGTGGTCAGAAAATATACTTGACATGATTTTAACCTTCTTAAATTCATTAAGATTTGTTTTGTGTCCTGTTATATGATCTTTCCATAAGAATGTTCCATGTGCATTTCAGAGAAATGTGTATTCTGCTGCTATAGCATGAAATGTTCTGTAAATGTTTGTTAATTCTGTTTCATCTAGAGTGTAGTATGCATTCAATGTTTCTTTGTGGATTTTCTGTCTCAATAAATTAGTGCTGTCATTTTGCTGTTTTTTAGGTTCTTTCTTTATTTGCTTTCTTTTCCCTTCTCTTCCTTTGGAAGAAAGAGTCTTTCTTTTTCATTCTTTCTTCTTCCTTTACTTTCTGTCTTTGGAATTAAGTGGCTATCTTCACTAGTGTGTTTTGATTTATTGCCTTTTTTTTTAGTGAATGTATTTTAAGTTTTTGCTTTGTGGTTACCACCATCTTAAAAAAAATCTTATAACATATTATTTTAAGTTGATAATAGCTTAACTTTGATTGCAAAAAATAAAAAGGGTTAGATTTTAACCTCAGTCCAGACCCCTCCCAAACTTTTGAATTTATGGTGTCACAATTTATATTTTTATACTGCCTTTTGCTTCACAAGTTACTGTAATTATATTATACTTAATAGTTTTGTTTTTGAAACTTTACACTAAATATATAAGTGATTAACACTTAATTGCAGCTTTAAACTAATCTGAATTTGACTGTGTACTTCCTTTTACCTATAAGTTTTATACTTTCAAATGTTTTTAATGTTACTCAATAGTGTTATTTTCTTTCAACTTGAATAACTTCCTAGGTATTTTCTGTAAGATGGTTTTGGTCATTATAAATTCTCTCAGCTTTTGTTTGGGAAAATTGTTTTCATGTCTTCATTTGTGAATGACAGACTTGCTGGATAAAGTATTCTTAATTGGTGGTGTTTTAGCTTCAGCACTTTGAAATCTATTATTTCACTTTCTCCTGGCCTGTAAGGTTTCTACTGAGAAATCTGTGATAGCCATATTGGCATTTCCTTCTCTGTGGTGTATCTTATACCTTGCTGCTTTTCAAATTTCTTTTTTTGTCTTTGATTTTCGGGAGTTTGAGTATTAGATATATTAATACTCCACTTAGTGCTGAATTTGATTGGAACCTCTTCACTTCTTACAACTGATTGTTTGCATTTATGCTCAAATTAGGAACATTTTAGCCATCGTTTCTTTAAAAATACCTTATACTTCTTTTAATCTTTCTTCTAATTCTGGAATTCTTATTATGTAAGTATCCTTTTCCTTAAAATAATTTTTTTTTTGCTCATCTGACTGGATAATTTCAAACATTTTGTCTTCTGGCTCACTCATTCTTTCTTCTGCTTCACCAAATCTCCTGTTGAAGCTTTCTGTTGACATTTTTACATCAGTTATTGTATTATTTAGCTTTAGAATTTCTACCTGGAAATGGAGGCATTATAACTGTTGTTACAGAAATACAAAAGACAATAAGAGAAAATTTGAACATTTATATGCCAACAAATTGGATAATCTAGAAGAAATGGATAAGTTCCTGGAAACATACCACCTACCAATATCAAATCATAAAGAAATATTAAATCTGAATATACCAATAATGAGTAGCAAGATTGAATTTGTAGTGAAAAGTCACCCATCAAAGAAATCCCAAACTTGAAGTCTTCACTGCTGGATTCTACTGAACATTTAAAGAATAATTAATATCAATTCTACTCTATTCTTTTAAAAATGTTTAGAGGAGGAAATATTTTCAAACTCATTATTTGAGGCCAGTATTACTGTAATATTAAAACCAGACAAGGACATCCGCACACATCCACACATAAAAAAATACACAAATCCAGGCTAACATTCCTGGATCTTCAACCAATACTGGTAAACCAACTTATCCAACACAGTAAAAAGATTATTCACCATAATCAAGTTGGCTTCATCCCACTTCATTCAAAATGTGTAAGTCAATCACCCAAACAGAATCAAGAACAAAAGCTGTATATTATTTGAATAAACGCAGAAAAACAATTTGGCAAAAATCAGCATTTCTTTAAGATAAAAATGCTCAATTAATTACCTATAGAGAGAAAGTATCTTAATACAATAAAGGCTCTATGTAACAAGCCCACAGCTAATATTCCATCAAACAAAGTAAAGGTGAAAGCCTTTCTTCTAAGATCTCTAGCAAGACAAGTATCCCACTTCATCACTTCTATTCAACATTGTACTACAAGTCCTAGCTAGAGCAACTATAAAAGAGAAATAAATAAAAGGCATCCAAATAGGAGAAAGCGAAGTTATCTGTGTTTGCAAATAACATGATCTTATATAGAGAAAACTCTAAAGACTCTACTAAAAACTGTAGAACTGGTAAACAAATTCAGTAAAGTCATATGGTACATAATCCACATACACAAATCACTAGCATATCTATATACTGGTCGTTAACTGTCTAAAAAAGAAGTCAGGAAAACTATCTCATTTTGAATAGCTACAAAATATAGTTAATAATAGATTTATTCAAGGAGGTGAAAGATTTCTTCACTGAAAATTATAAAACATTGATGAGAGAAATAGAAAAGGAAACAACTATATAGAAAGATATTCTACATTCATGGATTAGAAGAATTAATATTATTAAAATGTCTATACTACCCAAAATAATTTACAGACTTAATGAAATCTATATTAAAATTCCAATGACATTATCCATGGAAATAGAAAAAAAATTCCTAAACTATGTTTGGAAATGCAAATTATACAAAATAGCCAAAGCAATCTAGAGGTAAAAGAACAAAACTAGAGATATTGCACCACCTGATATCAAAATATACTTCAAAGTTAAAGTAGCCAAAACAACATGCTACTGGCATTAAAACAGTCTCCAGACTCATCGACCCATTGAACAGAATAGAGAGCCCACATATAAACTTATGCATATAAAGTGAACTGATTTTCAACATAGATGTGGAAAACAGGCAATGGAGAAAGGACCATGTCTTAAGTAAATGGTATTGGAAAAACTAGATATTCATATGCAGAAGAAATTATATGCTTGTCTCTGGTCATACACAAAAATCAACTCAAAATGGATTAAATACTTAAATTTAAGATACAAAACAATAAACTTCTAGAGGAAAACTGGAGAAAAATGTTCAAGACTTATATTTGGACCAAGCTTTTTGATTTATCCTCAAAAGCTCAGACAACAAAAATAAAATAGACAAATGGGATTATATCAAACTAAAAAGTTTCTTAATAGCAAAGAAAACAATAGAGTCCAGAAGCAACCTAGGGAACGGGAGAATACCTTTGCAAATCATACATCGAAGAAGAAATATTTACAAAATATATAAAGAAAAAATGTACAACAAAGGAAACAAATAACCGTACTAAAAATGGGCAAAGGACACAAATAGGCATTTCTCAAAATAAGACATACAAATTACCAACAGATACATGAAAAACTGTTCAGCATTCCTAATTATCTGAGTAGTGCAAATTAAAGCCATAAGATATGGCCTCTTACCTGTTAGATTGGCTATTACTGAAAAGATAATAACCAAGGTTGGCAAGAATGTGGAGAAAATGAAACCTTTGTGCCATGTTGGTGATATTCTATATTATTAAGGCAACTGTGTAAAACAGTTTGGAAAATTCTGAAAAAATATAGATGTAGAATTACCATATAATCAAAAAATTATACAACTGGGTCTATATCCCCCAAATTGAAATCACTTTGCCAAAGAGATATTTGCACTCCTATGTTTATTTAAGCATATTTCACAATAGCCAAGATATAGAAACAACCTAAGTGTCAATTAATGAATGAATATAATTTTAAAATGTGATGTGTGTGTATATATGTATGTAAATATATATATATACACACACACATAAGTATTCACCTATTTTTAAAAGAACAGGAAACTCAGTCATTTGCAGAAACATGGACAAACTTAGAAAACATTATGTTAAGTGAAATAAGTATCATATGATACTTATTTGATATCATATGATATCAAATATCATATGATCTCACTCATAGGTAGAATCTTAAAAAGTTGAATTTATAGAATTAAGGAGTAGAACGATGGTTATCACTGGCTGTTGGGGAAGGGTGAGAGGAGAAAGAAGAGAAGTTAGTCAATTTGTTCAAGTTTACAGTTAGACGGAAATAAGTTCTTGGATTCTATTGCACAGTAGAATGGCTATATTTAATATTGTATTATATATTTCAAAATACCTGGAAGAGAAGATTTTTAATGTTTTTACCACAAAGGAACAGTAGATGTTTGAGGTAATGAAGAATATGCTAATTACCTCATTTGATCATTACAAAATGCATGTAGATTGTATGCATACACATTGTAACCCATAAATGTGTACAATTATTATTAGTCAAATAGAAATAAAGTAAAACTTTAAAAAATAAGAGAGAAATTGGTGGATCAATATTCTAGCAACACTGAGTCTTATTTGCCCATAGAAGTAACTTACTCCTTAAAGTTTGTTTTTTTGCTTTCTAGTCTCATTTCCCTCTATCTTAGTGCATCTTGGGATCACCACGTACATAAACTAATTGAACCATAGCTCTTACTTTACAGTCTGTTTTTGTTGGAAGGCACACAAATTTAGATGTATCTGTACTCCCTAAACGCGATAAGATGATTTGGACTTTTAAACATATTTCAGTGTATGCTATAATAGTGAATGCAATATTTTTTATATAGGATTTACATAAAACTTACCTATAGAAAAAAATAATTGAAAATCTATGATGACATTGACAAAAGTGATCTCAGAATACTAAAGAAAGTAAACACTAAATCTAATTTCAAACTGATTTAAATTAGTCTGTTATTCTCCTGTACTACTGCTTCTTAGTTATTCTCTCTTACATATTTGCTTTTTGCTTAATAATGAGTTATTCAAAATATATGAAGACAAAAAAAGGCTTTAATGATAAGGGGGTTTTAAGTTTTTCCCCTCTTTAACAGAAGGATGCATGAACAGAAGCGACAAAAGAAATTCAAATCAAATTGTAGTTGTGTTTTTGTACCCGTAGATAAACGTATTTTATAGAACAACAATACATGTTTATTTGTCATATTTTATTTGAAGGATTACTTTAGTCCTCTATATTTACTTTTCTGTTATTAATGATAATGTTTGCTTCCTTTGAAATGTTTTTATATTCAACACTTGTGGCTTATATTTTATACGTAGTTTTGGTATGAACAGTAGAAAGTATCAAGTAAAGTTAGAAATAAAATATTAAGTTTTAGCAAAGCAGACATTTCTGCATAATTTCTAGAAAATAATTCATTTAGAAAGAGGAATGTTTATTTAAAATATGCTGAAAGTCAGCATATGTTACCTTTGTGTTTCCAAAGGAAAAAAATAAAATCCACGAACACAAAGTATGATGAAGCAGAGCTGAGCCACAGGCTTCACTACCTGGAGGCACGGCCAAGAGCATCACTCCTCAGACTAGTGACCACGGAGATGATGGTTTCTAATTAGCAGCAGAGCAAGGGTTGTTTTGATTTTTGTTTTAATATCTCCTCTTGTGAGATGTTCATGGGAAAAATTATGGCAAAAAAATGGAAACTCCTTATATTATTTAATTTTCTGGTAATTCTGTATAAATAACAAAATAATTTAGCCTGTTTGCCATATCTGTTCTGACTGATATAATTGACAAAGTGGAGACATCAGTAAGTCAGCTCACTTACTACTTGTGGAGAGATGCTAAATATCAGACAAGCTCATCTGAAAATAAAAATACTGAAAAAAAATGTACATATCATAGTATTAAAATTGCCAATGCTTGCATTTTCTCTGTCATTAATCCTCTTTTGGGTTGTTGTCTCTTATACTTTGTAATATTATGAGTTCTGGGACATAAAAACTTAGCAAGGTCTGTAACTCATTTCCTTTCACTTGCAGTGATGCCTTTAAAAAATGAACAACCTCAAACAAATCTTGTAGTAAAAATGTCAAAAAGCAGACCTTATAAACACACAGATGGAGTTTATGGCATGAAGTGGAGAGTTCTTATCTATAAGATGTTTTGGGGCTGAACAGATTAGTTTTTCTTGTTTGCTTACTGAAATTACTCTTGAAGTTTTGGGATCCATGGGGTTGGCATTATTGGGTTGTAGAGAAAAGGGTCAGTTACATATGCTGACTATTTAATGAGGTATAAAATAAAGATTTTATTTAACCAAATGGGTTACCCTGTGAAGCAATGCTCCATTCTACCTTACTCAAAGCCCTCTCACATATTAAATCTGAGATTAGGAAGCATTCCAATACTATTGAGCAAGGAACTTCAAGGGACAGCTGCACACGAGGGTCTCAGATTTCTCCAAGGGAAATGCTTCCCTGTTTCTTATGTCATTAGTAAACTTGACATTGGTTTCAATCATAAGATCTGTAACTCCTGTGAGTCATATTTGACAATTCAATCTTATGTGTTACCATGTTCTAATTTTAGGCAAGATATTTTGTTCTACTGGTAGCATGAGATACAAGGGACTTCAGAATTCTTGGTACAAAATAGATAACTGTTAGTCATTTGCTGATAATAGGATTTTTGAGTGCTAAAAACTGCTAAGTATTCTTCTAGGAAAAGTTGTAACTTTATGATATTTAAAATTAAGTGACTAACATGTAGTAAACATGCAAATGAAGTAGTGTTAAAAAGTAATGAGGGAGTAGGAAGTGCTATCCAATTCAAGAAAGGGCAAGTTATAAAGTAGACGTTTGGATAAAGTTCTGAATAAATTGAAAAAATAAACAATGTTTGTTCTGGGCAACAGAATATTGGGTAGGAAGAAAAGAGTTCATCAACTGAGGTGGAAATGAGTTTATTGTATGTGTTTGAGGAATAAAAAAGAATTCCAGTATCTTAAACTGGATTCACTCCAAATCAAAACCTGAGATAAAGATGTACATGCAGTAAGATTATTTTTGATAATGAGCCATTTGTCAAGAGTAGGAGGCAGAAAAGAGTGAAATAGGCAAGTAGGAAATGTTAATTCAAGCTGTTAGCAAGCTGAACCCTTCTGTAGGAAAATGAGACTTAATTCTAGGGGTACCACCTGAGGGATCATGTAAAATTGATTTCAGAATCTTCCACTAAAGGAACATAGAAGAAGCAATTTAATCTATTAGTAGCTGTAGATTGTTGGCCAAGATTCACAAGGGTTAATACTCACATATCTGGGTTTGTAAATACACAGAACAGCTAAGACATTTTACATGAAAGTAGAAGAGAAGCCACTTGGGCAGATAGCAAAAGCATGTGGTAAATCCTAGGCAGATGCTCTGTTTGTGTCTGGATGCAGTTGTTTGTTGAGATGATGGCAAGAGCATAAAGGTGAGCTGGAAGATTGGATAGTATGTAAGAAGCTCCTCCTAACTAGTGTCCAGTATGCCCCACCCTTTGCAATAATCACTTCAGTCCTAATACACTCCACCCTTTGCACTAATCATCTTCAGTCCTTCTGTGTTTAAATTCCAATACATTCTAGAGCCTTCAAGATTGTGGCATGCCTCGTTCTCTAGGAAATATTTAAGGAACAAAGTTTAGTGTAATGAGCTTAAGTTAGTGGTTTCTAAGACCATATTTAATATTTATCCACTTCAGAATTTCCTTATCTTTGTCTAACTCTTCAAGATGTATAGATTTCTGGCAAAATGGGCTGGCTCTGACCCTTTTAACTAAGGAGTAGGAGTCTTTAGTTGCCTTGTTCTTGTTAAGATTTAGTTATTACAATCGTTCATTTACGGTTATCACTGGGCATGAAACATTCAAGAACACCCTAGACAATACCTTGATGTACTCCTTCCTACAAGCATTGTGTAGTAGCAATCTCAATACCATATGGATACAGTTCAGTGCCTTTGTCAGTGGTAGGATTTTCCAGCATTGGTCTGAAAAGTGGGTATAGATCTCAATTTTTAATATGGCAGCTAAGTTAGACACTTGCTCAGCAGCTTTCAATTTTTTTCTGGTTAGAGAAATCAATTAACACCTTAATGAGCTCCCATCTGTCTTAACATTAGTAATATTCTGATCTATTAGTCATTACTGCAGATCCTTGTGGGTAAAGGCACCTGGTTGACTTTCTAATCTTGATGCTTATTATGATATTTACTTAGAAATTATTCCTGATTATAAGCTTTGACCTCCTGGCGTCTTCCATTACAGAATCCAAGCCCAGTGGCCCTAGAAAGCCCAGCTCTATTGTAGTATCTTTTAATATCAGCTTTGGCCTAGAGAAGGAGACACACCTGGGCGTCTCAGAGATGTCAGCATATACGTCAGCAGTTTATTTTTTATTGTTACTAAAAGGAATACAATAATCTTTGCTTCTCTGAAGTTTTACTTTCCACAGTTTTAGTTACTTGTGATCAACCACAGTCTGAGAATATTAAATAGAATATTTCAGAAATAAACAATGCAGAAGTTTTAAATTGTGCACTATTTTGAGTGGCATGATGAAATCTCATGGTATTTCACTCTGTCCTACTGGGGATTTGAATCATGCCTTTTTCCAGTGTGTCCACTCTGTGGACACTACTCACTCATTAGTCGTGAAATAGCCATCTTACTTATTAGATCAAGAAAAGCCATAGTATACATGGGGTTCAGTACTAGCCATGGTGACAGGCATCCACTGGAAGTCTTAGAACATGTCCTCCATGAAAAATGGGGGATTTCTATATCCTCTGATATTTCCCATAAAACAGACTTCACTGGTAGAGTTTCCAATCTCAAATATTGTATTTATTCCATTTTCCTCATCTACCTGCATCTTCTGAAGTTGTTCTGAATATTCTATTTCATCCACCACAGACAACCATTGTTTTTGAAATGTTAAGAGTAATTCTAAGCATTGTCTACAGGTGTCCTTGCCAGAACATTAAGCATTGAGTCACAGTGGCATGCTCCTATGTCAATAATGAGGCATGTATTTTGTAATCCTGGTCCATATCTTAACTTCCAGCATTCCAACATATGCTCCCTAATATTTTTCAGTACTTTTCAGTCATATCTTTTAGTTACTTGGATGTGCTTGTCTTTTTCCTCCTGGAAAAAATTACTATATTTTCTTGCCTTTGCTCTGTTTCACTCACCTCTACTTAGAGATTAGGAAACCATGACAGGAGATAGGGTCAGATATTGAATAACCTAAGCATCATCTTGCAAGATACCTGAATCAAATGAGGCCTTTACCAGAGC
This sequence comes from Cacajao melanocephalus, assembly GCA_963573385.1. Classification (NCBI taxonomy): domain Eukaryota; kingdom Metazoa; phylum Chordata; class Mammalia; order Primates; family Pitheciidae; genus Cacajao; species Cacajao melanocephalus. The sequence continues at coordinate 31,060 of CAUYLG010038983.1, forward strand.
TCTATGTGAGAACAGGATTTGATATGGGAAGGGAGCTATTTCTTCCAAACTAGATATTGAATATGACTGTGGAAATTCAATATTCTCAGGGTTTTTCAGATAATTGTGCGCATTCTGGGTCCCTAGGTCTTTCTTTCCTACAAACCTGGGGTCTTCTCTGGCATAGGAGACACATGGGAGTTAAACATTCAGTGTCCATTGTAACTCTGACACCTTTATATTTGAATGCTGAGCCTGATTTTCATCAACATCTGTTCTACTCTGCCAGGATGACTTTACAGTATGCCTTCAGTTAATAGCTGGCTAATTTAAGCTTGTAATTTTCTTCTCTTCCCTCTTTTTTTTTTTTTTGGTTGCTAAAACTGTAAACTAAGTACAATAAATTGCACAGTATTTAATATTACTATGGCTCTCATATTGATAATGTGTGTTGTTACCATACAAATGAATGCTTCATGTTCTCTTTGTACCAGATTCTAATGTATCTCCTATAAAAATCTTAATTATAATGCTATTACATGACAAGAATTATTGCTTCACTTACCACTGTCAAAGGGAAGTTTATTGGAGATTCAAGCAACATTATTCACCCAAACAATAAGGGCCACTGCTGTCACTAATTGTCTTAGTTTGGGTTACCTGAAAAAAGAAAAAAAATAAAAAGCTGCTAAAAGCATTTGCATGCATCTGGGGCAAGAGCAAGAGGCCAGGGAAGGCACAATAGTGAGAGATAGAAGAAAGAAAAGCCAATCAAAGGCTGAGTGACTTTATTCATTACCATAGTTGAGAGTTAAACAGTTAAGGCATAAACCTGTTAGTAAACTTGAAGGAGCAGTGTAAAATATACCTGATAGTTGTCCAGTACCGTGAGCATGGTTGAAAAAAGTTGAACAAGCAGAAAATGAGGTTAGAAAGGTAAGCACGAACAAGGTTATATGATACCTTAGACTTTGCATTTTATTTGAGTTTAATGGGAACTCACTGTTGGGGTGATGTCAGAAGAAAAATAACAAGATCTTTCTAAAAGATGCCTGTTGATGCTATGTGGAGAAGAAAGGGTGGTGGTAGGGAGACTAATAGAAACCTGTGTAAGTAGTCCAAACAAAAAGTGGCTAGTGGTGGCAGTGGATCAAGTGAAGATCTTTTCTTTTTTTTTTTTTCTTTGAGATGGAGTTGTCTCACTCTGTCGTGCAATGGCATGATCTCGGCTCCTGGAACCTCTACCTCCCGGTTCAAGAGATTCTCCTGTCTCAGCCTCCCTAGTAGCTGAGACTTCAGGTGTGCACCACCATGCCCAACTAATTTTTGTGTTTTATTTTTAATAGAGACAGAGTTTCACCATGCTGGCCAGGCTGGTCTTGAACTCCTGACCTTGTGATCTGCTCAGCTCAACCTCCCAAAGTGCTGGGATTACAGGCTTGAGCCACCACGCTGGTCCCGTGAAGCTCTCCTTAACACAGAGTGAATTTTAAAAGTAGGTTCAATATGTGATATGCAGAGAAAGTAAGGCATGAAGATGACTCTGAAGTTTTTGTTTATGTTTATTTCCCCTTTGATTAAGTAGGTGATTTTTAGAGTGATTTACTGGTACAGAAAAGACTGGCAGGCATGTGGGATTGCTGAAACTGATGTTTTGCTTTGGACATGTGAAAGATGCTTGTTTGATTGGCACTCGAGTACAAATGTTAGGTGGAAAGTTGATACAAAAGTAAAGCTTAGGGCCAAATGGATACTGGCTATATAAATTCAGGAGTAATTAATCAATAGATGTTATTTAAAGCCATGGAAACTCACTAAGAATGTAGTGAGTCATAGGGAGAAAATAATTTCTAAGCATGTCTTCAATAATTCTAATGTTTACTGATTGGAAAGAAATTCTAATACTTAGAGACTAAAGAGAATGACAAGAGAAGGAATGGTCAGTAAATTGTATGGAAAACGAGAAGACTTTTATAACTCAGAAAGCAAGTGAAGAAAATGGTTAATGAGAGAGGCACCTATCACCTTTTTCAAATATTGTTGAAAGGTACCAAGTTTACTTTAGGAATTTAAAAATGGTGAGATTGACAAGAATGGTTTCAGTGGTTTAACCTTGATGAATCTTTAATTGCAGAGGTACAGCAAGAATAATAGTCAACAACAGTGAATATATGTATGTATATATGTATTTGTGTGTATGTATGTGTCTATATGTATGTACAGATAATTTTAAAGGTTTTCTTTAATACACAGGGACAAGTAAATAAGGAATTTGCATAATTTTAAATTTGATTAGTATGCATCAAGTTAGTGATAGAATTGATCTAATACATTATTTAAATATGCCATGACATGAGAGAGAAGAAATAAATACCAAAGGGAATACATTGATTTGCTAAGTAAGATTGAGATTCAGTGTCCCAACAGAATATGTGACCTTAGATATAAACACTGGCTATATATTCATTGTGAGGAAAGGGAAAGAATGGTTGGGTCTATAGTTTCCAGTGGATTGCTTCATTTGGTGTTGGACCAGGAATTCACTTTTAAATTGTACTATACTCTCAGTAAAATAATAACATTCACTTAAAATAAAGGGTGAAGAAATTTTCTTACTGAGCAGTTATGTGATTTGGCTAGGAAAGGTAATAGGCTTACCAAGAAGTCCTGAGCATATACTCAATGCTTCTGATCATAAATTTAAAGCGAGACTGGTTCATCCCATTGTGTGTGCATATGTGTGTGTGTGTGTGTAAGCAAAGCTGGTTGCTTTCATATTCACTGATACAGTTAGAAGGTTATATAGAAACAGCTTTTTCCGAGTATGGGATTTACTCAGGTTAAACTTGGAAGTAAAATTGATGTCATCTGACAGGAAGTAATTATATTAATATACTGTGAATTCTAAGCTGGTTAAGGAGGGGAGGACGAAGAGTGGCAAAGGTGATAGAGTTAAGGAACTGGAGTTTAAGATGAAGTCATAGTTTTTTTGTTTGTTTCCAGTGGGAAGAGCAAGAGACATAAGTTGCAAAGATAGAAATTGTAAATCATAGCAGAGATTGCATGAATCTAAATTTCTGGAGATGGTGCAGTAATTAGCAATGATAAACACTAAAATATAAGAGCACTAGACTATGAGGTATGGAAGAATAAAATTGTATGATTCATGAAGAGCTCAAGGAGTCAGAAGTCCCAAGAGGTATATAAATGGCACATATGTGAAGCAGACCTTATATGTCTCATTTTATATTTTCTGTCTGTTTAGTTTCACAGGGAAAAAACGAAATTACTATTTCTTTATTTATTGAATCCACTATGATAAATAGGAAAAATGACTACAAATTATTTCATTTATCAAGAAGTGGAGTCTATTTTTGTATCTTTTAAATTGGTATGGGTTATGTGAATTGCTGTTGCCAATGGGAAATCAGCAAACATTGAAAGCAGAGACTTGGAAAGCACTTGAGCCTTTGGGTTTACTGTATGTGCTGTATTTTGACCTTTCAACTACCATGTGAAGAAGCCCAGACTATCCTCCTGAATAATAAAAAACAAGGGGCAGTCTCTTCCAAATTGCCAAGAGCCTGCCTAATGTCAGTCATGCGATCCAGTTCACCACAAATCACCAAGTTATTCACTGACAGCAGAAAACAGCTAGGCTGGCTTAGTTAAAACTTTCCAACAAACCTACAGAATTAGGAACCATATACATTATTATTGGCATAAACCACTGACATTTATGAAGTAGTTTGTTACAAGGCAATAGATAATGGAGAAAGATATTGTACTTAGAAATGGTGTTTAGTTTTGAAAGGAAGGTAGTGATGACTGGAAAAAGCAAGGAAGAACTATTATGTGAAGCTAGAAAAAGAAAGAGTGAATAACCTGTAAATGAAGGCTAAAAAATCGGTGAGAAAATTTGTATGATAAGAAGGAAAAAAATGGTAACTCTTGTTATTTTGTAGCAAAATGGCTGGAAAACTATCACCCCCTCTAACTTTATAGGATTTTACATGTATGTAATGAACTTCTCTAGCACGACATTAATATTGGATGTATTTGGGGGAAGGGTATGGGTAACTTGACCCTTTAGATCAGAGGAAGTGTATCGAGTCTGCCTTCTAGACATTTTAGATCACTTTTTTTTGTCCCCTGAAACAGAGGTTTGCTCTGTTGCCCAGGCTGGAGTGCAGTGGCACCATCATAGGTCACTACAGCATTGACCTGGCCTCAAGCAATCCTCCCTCATTAGTCTTCCAAGTAGCTGGGACTCCAGGAGTATATCACCATGCCTTGCTAATTGTGTGTGTGTGTGTGTGTGTGTGTGTGTGTGTGTGTGTGTGTCTATGTATAGAGAGGGTCTCCCCATATTGCCCAGCCTGGTCTCAAACTCTTGGTCTCAAGGGATCCTACCACCTTGGCCTCCACAATTTCTGGGATTACTGGTGTGAACCACTGTACCTAATTAGAATTTTGTATTTTAACCCTAAGAGCAGAATTATATAAAACATTCTGGATCCCTGGAGTAAGATTGAGCACATTTTTCATGTGACAGAAATGTAAACAAATTGCAGCCAGAGGAGAATTGTGATTGAATACCAAATGCTCATAAATTCTTCCCTTTCTATGAAGGTAGGGCATTTTCCATCTCTTGAACCTGACAGTTATGTGACTTTCTTTGGGAGTGTGACTTTTTAGTAAATGTAACACAAGCAAAGACTTGATAAGTGCTTGCATATTGGAATAGGCTTCTCTTGCAGCTTTTGTAAATGTACAATCAGTATTTGAAGAAATTCAGAGTAGTTTGCTGAATGACAACAGAAATAATAAAACTCAGGTGTCTCTGTCACTCTAAATAGCTTGTGAGAGCCACATGTGTCAATGAGGATACCCTTGATTGTCTGGATGCAAGATGACCCATCAGTTGATAGCAAATATATACATGTAGACAAACCCCACAGCTATCAGCTGACCTGTCCCAGACTGAAGAATCAAGTGATCTTTTGTTCACGTGCATTTGAGGCCAAAAGTTTCAACTTAACCAATTTTATTTATTTATTTTCAAATGCATGAAATAGAAGAGTCAAAGAACAACTGATATTTACTGATATAACTGTGCAATGATTAAATGGTTAATTTTGAGATGCTTCCTTAAGCAAGGAAATAACTAAAACTATTTTCTCTCTAGAGATCACTTTGCTGTCAGTGGGCTTTGAAATCACCACTGTATTTTATCCGACCATAGTCATATAAGAGCATTCTCATAATATGGTAAATGACATTGTCCTTTTAATTTACCACGATGATATACACTTAAGAAAAAACTAAAGTGAAAACATAATTATGTCAATATGTAGGAAGCTTTTATTTTATATTTTTTTAAAATCCCTTCTGGCACTATTCTGTATTATATGAGTTATATTTTGGTACAAATTGTTTTAAGTATAAGCTTCTAAGATCTGGGCCAGGTGTGGTGGCTCACGCCTATAATCCCAGCACTTTGGGAGGCCAATGCGGGTGGATCACGAGGTCCAGAGATCGAGACCATCCTGGCCAACATGGTGAAACCCTGTCTCTACTAAAAATACAAAAATTAACTGGGCATGGTGGCATGCGCCTGTAGTCCCAGCTACTCAGGAGGCTGAGGCAGGAGAATTGCTTGAACCCAGGAGGCGGAGGTTGCGGTGAGCCGAGATCTCGCCATTGCACTCCAGACTGGGTAACAAAAGCGAAACTCCATCTCAAAAAAAAAAAGAAAAAAAGAAAAAAAAAAGATCTGATTATACACATATAATTATCTATCAGCTTTTTCTTACCACATGCTCAGTCGACTTTCGTAGTAGAGATATATCTTATCCAAAAAATATACATTAGAGATTTGTAGTATTATTGTATGTAGTAATTAAGAATGGCTTACAACCTTTTGAAGTGACTTAATTTGTTATATTTATGCCTGTAATTTTAATAAAATGTATAAAAAAAGAAGAACTCATGGTAGTTCATGTTCTAGGTATTTTACAACAAATGATAAGGGACATAATACAGATATGTGTTGCCTCATTATTCAAAGAATTAAAAATGTTTATCAGACTCACTAGAATTTACTGATCCAAACTCCTCTAACAATTAGACTTTGTATAGTCAATGAGAATGTATTTCTTCTCCTTTTTCAGCACTATTCACAGAATATGTTATCAATTTTCTGTCACTCTCTCTCCCTGGAGAAAGGAATATTATTTTGATTCTATAGAGAAAATAAAAGAGGTGTCCTGAAAAATAAAAATGGATTTGAATTTGTTTCTTTCTGTGTAAGAATTCAGACATTAGCAGCACTGAATCTTATCAGATCAATTCCCTGCAGAAGGCTAAAGCCTGCAGTGGTCCAGGATCTGTAAACTCTACAGATGTGGGAAAAGAATGATAAAAGGAAACTATTAAATATTCCTTTGTTAAACCGTGCATGCAAAGCATGTCGATTGCCCCTGGTTTTAACTATCTCCACTGTAAATAAGAGCTCTATCAGCCAAGTAGTTAAAGGTGAAAGACTCTCCTATTACCCTTTTAATTCCAATAAAACTACTCAACCAATTTTATTCACTTACATTGTTAATAAATTAGACCCTATGCTTTAGAAACCTTGCTCAAGTTGAAAACAGAAAAAAAAATGGTTATATCTTTCAAATTTTTATCTCCAATGTCTACATATTAATTAATCTTATGCACTGAATTTTGAACTATGGAAACAAATTCTATTTTTGTATTTAGTGAAGTAAAAATACTATGTAAAGGAAAACTCTAGACAGAGTGAAACTCCATCTCAAAACACCAAAAAAAGAAAGCTCAGGGAATGCGAAGTTACTATCCAGTTTAATGTTGATTCCAGAAAGTACCCATTGCATAGGAGGAGGGCAAGGCATCAGTGTTAGCTAGTTGAAATACAGATTGAATTTGTAACTTAAGGAAAGTCAGGGTAATTCAGACCTCATCATGAAAAGGAAACTAAACAAGAAATTTAGGATGAGTTTGGCATAATTTGTATTACTCTAATCAGAGAAATCAATGCAATCAAAAGCACCTTTTCATTCACACTAGTTGGAGAGAAATGTCCAAATCAAAGTTGTAGCCAGACACATTTCCAATCAAATTTCCCTGGTGATAGGAACTTCAAATTATAGTGCTCACGTTGAATACATGTGAGATTACACACGAATTAGCCTGGCATGATGACTCTTGCCTGGAATCCCACCACTTTGGGAGGTCAAGGTGAGAGGAGCGCTTAAGGCCAAAAGTTCAAGACCATTTTAGGCAACATGGGAAGACCCTATCTCTACAGAAAAAAAAAAAGTGCGCTTTTGTAGTCCTGGCTACTCAAGAGGCTGAGGCATGAGGGTGGATTGATCCCAGGAGTTCAAGGTTATAATGAGCTATGACCACACCCCAGCGCTCTAGCATGGGTGGCAGAGTTAGACCCTGTCTCTAAAAGATGAATTGATAATTAAATAATTAAAACACATTAATTAAGGCAAGAAACTCAAATCAGCGAGCACCAACTAAGAAAAATATGTGTGGAGGATTTTTATATCAGTTTGCCACAAGAACAAGCATAAAGGCTGGAAGGGATGGATATGATAAGTACAAAGAGAGTGACTTAAGTCTAAATATTCAAGAGAGGAATTTTCTGAGTACAGACAACTTTCCTCATGTCTGTCAAACTTGAATTAGAATTAGTGTTAGGTAAAGATTATGTGATGAATACCTGGCATACATCATTGAATCTACTTCCAAATCTCTTGTGGATCACTTCCAGAAACTAGGACCGAGAAAGAAAAGGTGCTCAGACTTCAGATAGTTTCCATAAAGATTTATTGAACCTAGGTATTTAATTCTGGGTTGGTTTTCCACTTTCACTGTCATCCTAAAGGTCCAAGGCCTGCTGTTCATTGTATCTGAAAAGGAGGCTAGGGGTCAATCCTTTCTAAATTTTGAGGCCATTTACAGTTGATGCTATCTTTTGTTCATGTGCGTTTGAGGCCAAAAGTTGCAACTTAACCAATTTTAGTTTATTTTCATGTGCATGAAACAGAAGAGACAAAGAACAACTAATATTTGTGGAGCTTGATTTGACTTTTGATAGGAACCCTATTCTCAACTCTTACTCTAAAATGTAGTAACATATCAGTGGTGTCCAAATCCCTGGGGCTTATCTGAATGCATCACTTAAAGTGGAGGAGATTTCTGAGACTGGGCAATAAAACAAGCTGAAACAGGAATGGAATGCTTGAAGAAAATATTCAGAAAAAATTTTTTTAATGAATATTTTATTTCTGGTATAAAAAAAGTGTTATGTGTTTGATCCCTCCACTACACTAGGCATTGTAACTTAGTGAACATTCTGATACTTAGATTTTAGAAACCTTCCCCATAATCTCTTTGCAAATTGTAACTCAACTACATTCACAGATGGAGTGCAAAAACTGAGATCAGATGCTGGATGTTGAAAGCACTGCAGAAGGCACAAGTAAATGACAATACAGAGAAAAAAGGTCAGAATAGAACATACATTTAAGAGTCTTAAATACTTAAAAATAACACTATGACAAACCATAAATTTAAAGAGAAGAAAAAAAGTTAGAAAGTATGTAATTTTAGACCTGACATACTACAAAATATATAATTAATACATCTAAGCCACAGTAAAAAAAAAAAAACAAAAAAAACAAAAAAACTCACACTACAGAAGGACACAATTGTAGGTGGTTCAAGAAATATATGTTTCGGGTGGGTATGGTGGTTGATGCCTCAAATCCCAGCATTTTGGGAGGCTGTGGTGGTTAGATCACCTGAGGTCACGAGTTCAAGACCAGCCTGGCCAACATGGTGAAACCTCGTCTCTACTAAATACAAAAAATTAGCTGGGCATAGTGGCAGGCACCTGTAATCCTGGCTACTTGGTAGGCTGAGGCAGGAGAATCGCTGGAACCTGGGAGGTGGAGGTTGCAGTGAGCTGAGATTGTGCCACTGCACTCCAGCCTCGGCAATAAGATTGAAATTCTGTCTCAAAAAAAAAAAAAAAAGCAATATTTTTTTAACCTGTCTTTAAAAAATAATACCAATTTCATGAAAACCAACAGGATTATCATAATCAAGACCAAATAACATAATGCATCTGTTGACACATAAAAATGAATATGCCACTTGTTAGTCATAACAGATATAGAAAATATTCTAGAAAAATTTAATACTTATTAATAATGATAAATTCATTCTTTAAAGGTTATCTATTTTGTAGCTTAATAAAATGTTAAATAAAGTGAAAACTTTAGCGGACATGTCATTAAATTTAATTATTCATTCTACCAACCTTGTCTTGATGGCCCAAGCAAATAAAAATAAATGAAGGTACAATTCAAAAGTTTTAGAAATAAAGATGCAAAACTGTCACAATTTTCAAAAGATGTTTATCTGCATAGTATAAATACAAGATGTTTAACAGAGCGACAGAAAACATAAGAAGTAAAGTGTCAGACATGCACACGTATGTTTATTGCAACACTACTTACAATAGCAAAGACGTAGAACCAATCCAAATGCCCTTCAATGATAGACTGAAGAAAGAAAATGTGGCACATATACACCATGGGATACTATACAGCCATAAAAATGAATGAGTTCATGTCCTTTGCAGGGACATGGATGAAGGTGGAAGCCATCAATCTCAGTAAACTAACACAGGAACAGAAAACCAAACTCTGGATATTCTCACTCATGAGTGAGAGTTAAACAATGAGAACACACGGACACAGGGAGGGAAACATCACACATCAGGGCCTGTCAGAGGTCGGTGGGCAAAGGGAGGGAGAATATTAGGACAAGTACCTAACACATGTGGGGCTTAAAACCCAGATGACAGGTTGATAGGTGCAGCAAACCACCATGACACATGTATACCTATGTAACAAACCTGCAAGTTCTGCACATGTATCCTAAAACTTAAAGTTAAAAAAAAGAGTAAGATGTCAGAATATAAAATAACAGATAAAAATTAATGGCATACATTAAATTGATGCAGCACAAGATGAAAAGTTACTATGGAGCATAACAGAAACTCAATTATACATTTTTTTAAATATGAAGAAATGAATGGAAAATATAATAAGAGTCCATTGTAGTACATGCAGTAACATTCAGAGACACAGAAGGATACCTAATGTTTCTAAGTTAAAAGACTAATAAAGACATGCTATTAACATCCACAAATAGGTTTGTAAATTCAATTTCAAGAATTTCCACTTTACAACCCAATCGTAAAATGTAGTTTGAAGACAGAATCTCCTGTAATCTCCAAGACAATTTGTTAAGAGAGAGCAAAAAAGTATTATTCTGCAATGAATTATCAAGATATTGTTAATTCTAGAGCGATGACAAACATTGTGGCATTGACACACTCATGAAAATATGTAAATAGATGAGTGGGTCAGCAGAGAAGCTCCAGAAATAAAATGTCACTGATATAACCATTTGGCACAGTATAAAGGTGGCATTAGTATCAATTTGAAGATGACACAGAAACTGTCAGTGAGAATAATTATGTCGCACATAGAAAAACAAAATAATATTAGTATATCACACAGAAATATTAGTACATCATACAATTAAGGCTACAAAATAACAAACATTATATACAAACACACACACACACAAACACACACACACACACACACACACTCACACACACTCACACACCCAACTATTAGAAGATTTGCTTCCCATTAGTGTTTAGAAAGATAAACAGCATTCTCGCCATCTTAGCAGACATATGTTTCCAGACAAACCATAAATGACATGATTGTATTTTTTTCATTAAAGACATTAAAGAGCTGTAGGTGAAAACAAAACTTTAAAAACTTAATGATTAATCTGCAAATAAAGCACCTTGTAGCTAAGCAAAGTGTATGAATGATGCAGGATGCATAAATAGCTGATACCAGTGGCTGAGGTTTGAAGTTGAAGAGATGAAAGAGCAAGTCCACCTAATAAGTCTTTGTTGTGACAAAGAGAAAACACATAAACATTTGTCAAACCATGAGCTGGTGTATCAAGGGGTCCCAAATACACACAGGCACACACATGCACATGCTCACACACACACAGGACAAAGAAAAAAATAAGAAAATTTTCTCCCTTCCTTAATTCCCTCAAGTGGAAATTTTGTTAAGAATCAAAAATTTAATACTTAAAATTTCAGTGAGTAAGCAGAGTTAGAATGGAGCTGAAAATCATAAAGTGATCTCACATTTCAGAGTCTCAGGGCTAACAGTTTTCAATTTTCACCAAATACCAAGTTCAAGGCTTTAGTTGCTTTCTTTCTTTTCTTTTTACTTTAAATTCCAGAATACATGTGCAGAATATGCAGGTTTGTTACAAAGGGATACATGTGTCATGGTGGTTTGCTGCACCTGTCAACCTGTCATCTAGGTTTTAAGCACAACATGCATCAGCTATTTGTCCTAATGCTCTCCCTCCCTTTACCCCTTAACCTGACAATATTAGACTGGATAAAGAAAATGTGGTACATAAACACCATAGAATACTACAAAGCCATAAAAAGGAATGAGATCATGTCCTTTGCAAGGACATGGATGAAGCTGGAAGCCATCATCCTCATTAAACTAACACAGAATCAGAAAATCAAACATTGCATGTTCTCACTGATAAATGTGAGTTGAACAATGATAACATGTGATATTGATTTCTACTTGCCCTCTCCTTCCAAGAAATCCCTTGTACCAAAATTTGTGAGACAATTTCTCAATGTAACATAAAGGTCATAAATTTCTAAACCAAAACACTGCTGAATTGTTAAGTCTGTGGGACCAGGAGACTTCAAGATTCCAAGGAAATACATCTTGAAAGCTGTGAGCTCCTTAGACTTTGAGTCTATTTAATAATATTTTATAATAATATATAAATATTATTAATTAGTATATATTAATGACTATTAATTAATTATAAATTACTATTTATAATTATTCATTTATTATAATTAGTAATTATAAATATTACTTATATAATTAATATATAAATATATTATTAATTATATCTTATATTTGGTATACAGATACATAATATTATAATTATATACAATCCTATTATGGTGTAATATATAATATAGACATATATAATATAATAATTAAT
>CAUYLG010038984.1:0-28421 GCA_963573385.1 Cacajao melanocephalus
GTCTATTTTGACTTTTGTTGCCAATGCTTTTGGTATTTTAGTCATGAAGTCCTTGCCTATGCCTATGTCCTGAATGGTTTTGCCTAGGTTTTCTTCTAGGGTTTTTATGGTGTTAGGTCTTATGTTTAAGTCTTTAATCCAGTTGGAGTTAATTTTAGTGTAAGGTGTCAGGAAGGGGTCCAGTTTCTGCTTTCTGCACACTGCTAGCCAGTTTTCCCAATACCATTTATTAAACAGGGAATCTTTTCCCCATTGCTTGTTTTTGTCAAGTTTGTCAAAGATCAGATGGCTGTAGATGTGTGGCGTTGCCTCCGAGGCCTCTGTTCTGTTCCATTGGGCTATATCTCTGTTTTGTTACCAGTACCATGCTGTTTTGATTACTGTAACTTTGTAGTATAGTTTGAAATCAGGTAGCATGATACCTCCAGCTTTGTTCTTTTTGCTTAGGATTATCTTGGCTATGCGGACTCTGTTTTGGTTCCATATGAACTTTAAGGTGTTTTTTTCCAGTTCTGTGAAGAAGGTCATTGGTAGCTTGATGGGGATAGCATCAAATCAATAAATTACTCTGGGCAATATGGCCATTTTCACGATATTGATTCTTCCTAACCATGAGCATGGAATGTTTTGCCATCTGTTTGTGTCCTCTCTTATTTCCTTGAGCAGTGGTTTGTAGTTCTCCTTGAAGAGGTCCTTTACATCCTTTGTTAGTTGTATTCTTAGGTATTTTATTCTCTTTGTAACAATTGTGAATGGGAATTTGCTGATGGCTCTCTGTTAGTCTGTTATTGGTGTATAGAAATGCTTCTGATTTCCACACATTGATTTTGTATCCTGAGACTTTGCTGAAGTTGCTTATCAGTTTAAGGAGATTTTGGGCTAAGATGTTAGGGTCTTATAAATATACAATCATGTCATCTGCAAATAGAGACAATTTGACTTTCTCCTTTCCTAATTGAATACCCTTTATTTTTTTTTCTTTCCTAATTTCTCTGGCTAGAACTTCCAATACTATATTGAATAGGAGTGGTGAGAGAGGGCATCCTTGTCTAGTGCCAGATTTCAAAGGGAATGCTTCCAGTTTTTGCCCATTCAGTATGATATTGGCTGTAGGTTTGTCATAATTAGCTTTTATTATTTTGAGATATGTTCCTTTGATACCTAGTTTATTGAGAGTTTTTAGCATAAAGGGCTGTTGAATTTTGTCAAAGGCCTTCTCTGCATCTGTTGAGATAATCATATGGTTTTTTGTTTTTTTTTTATGTAAAGATGGGGTTTCACCATGATGGCCAGGCTGGTCTTCAACTCCTGACCTCAGGTGATCCACCCACCTTGGCCTCCCAAAGTGCTAGGATTACAGGCGTGAGCCACTGTGCCTGGCCAATCATATGGTTTTTGTCTTTGGTTCTGTTTATGTGGTGGATTATGTTTATAGACTTGCATATGTTGAACCAGCCTTGCATCCCTGGGATGAGGCCTAATAGATCATGATGATTAAGCTTTTTGATGTGCTATTGCAATCAGTTTGCCAGTATTTTATTGAAGATTTTTGCATCAATGTTCATCATGGATATTGGCCTGAAGTTTTCTTTTTCTGTTGAGTCTCTGCCAGGTTTGGGTATCAGGATGATGTTGGTCTTATAAAATGATTTGTATTTTTTGGAGGTTTTTTTTGTATTGTTTGGAGTAGTTTCAGAAGGAATGGTGCCAGCTCCTCTTTGTATGTTTGGTAGAATTCAGCTGTGAACCAGTCTGGACCTGGACTTTTTTTGGTTGGTAGGCTATTAATTGCTGCCTCAACTTCAGCCCTTGTTATTGGTCGGTTCAAGGTTTCAGTGTCTTCCTGGTTTAGGCTTGGGAGGGTGCAAGTGTCCAGGAATTTATCCATTTCTTCCAGGTTTAATGGTTTATGTGCATAGAGTTGTTTGTAGTAATCTCTGATGGTAGTTTGTATTTCTGTGGAATTGGTAGTGATATCCCCTTTTTCGTTTTTTATTGCATCTATTTGATTCTTCTCCCTTTTCTTTTTTCTTAATCTGACTAGCAGTCTGTCTGTTTTGTTGATCTTTTCAAAAAACCAGCTCCTGGATTTATTGATTTTTTAAAGGGTTTTTTATGTCTCTATTTCCTTCAGTTCTGCTCTGATCTTAGTTATTTCTTGGCTTCTGCTAGGTTTTGAGTTTTTTTGATCTTGCTTCTCTAGCTCTTTCAATTTTGACGCTAGGGTGTTCATTTTAGATCTTTCCTCACTTCTCTGGTGGGCATTTATTGCTATAAATTTCCCTCTAGACATTGCTTTAAATGTGTCCCAGAGATTCTGGTACGTTGTGTCTTCGTTCTTGTTGGTTTCTAAGAACATCTTTATTTCTGCCTTCATTTCATTGTTTATCCAGTCAACATTCAGGAGCAGGTTGTTCAGTTTCCATCAAGTTGTGCGGTTCTGAGTTAGTTTCTTAATTCTAATTTGATTGCACTGTGGTCTGAGAGACTGTTTGTTATGATTTCCATGCTTTTGCATTTGCTGAGGAGTGATTTACTTCCAATTATGTGGTCAATTTTAGAGTAGGTGCAATGCTGTGCTGAGAAGAGTGTATATTCTGTGGATTTGGGGTAGAGAGTTCTGTAGATGTCTATTAGGTCTCCTTGGTCCATATCTTAGTTCAAGTCCTGGATATCCTTGTTAATTTTCTGTCTCGTTGATCTAATATTGACAGTGGAGTGTTAAAGTATCCCACTATTATTGTGTGGGAGTCCAAGTCTCTTTGTAGGTCATTAAGAACTTGCTTTATGTACCTGAGTGCTCCTATATTGGGTGCATATATATTTAGGATCGTTCACTCTTCTTGATGCATTGATCCTTTTACCATTATGTAATGCCCTTCTTTGTCTCTTTTGATCTTAGTTGGTTTAAAGGCCATTTTATCAGACACTAGGATTGCAACTCTTGATTTTTTTTGCTCTCCATTTGCTTGATAAATCTTCCTCTGTCCCTTTATTTTTAGCCTGTGTGTGTCCTTGCACATGAAATGGGTTTCCTGAATACAGCACACTAATGGGTCTTGACCTTTTATCCAGTTTGCCAGTCTGTGTCCTTTGATTGGGGCATTTAGCCCATTTACATTTAAGGTTAATATTGTTATGTGTGAATTTGATCCTGCCATTTTGATGTATGCTACATGTTTTGCCAGTTAGTTGACGCAATTTCTTCATTGTGTCGATGGTCTTTACCATTTGGTACTTTTTTGGAGTGGCTGATACTGGTTGTTCCTTTCCTTGTTTAGTGCTTCTTTCAGGAGCTCTTGTAAGGCAGGCCTGGTGGTGATGAAAGCTCTCAGCAACTGCTTGTCTGTAAAGGATTTTATTTCTCCTTCGCTTATGAAGCTTAGTTTGGCTGGATATGAAATTCTAGGTTGAAATTTCTTTTCTTTAAGGTTGTTGAATATTGGCCCCCACTCTCATCTGGCTTGTAGGGTTTCTGCTGAGATATCTGCTGTGAATCTGATGGGCTTCCCTTTGTGGCTAACCCGATCTTTCTCTCTGGCTGCCCTTAGCATTTTTTCCTTCAGTTCAACCCTGATGAATCTGACAATTATGTGCCTTGGGTTGCTCTTCTTGAGGAATATCTCTGTGCTGTTCTCTGTATTTCCTGGACTTGAATGTTGGCCTGCCTTGTTAGGTTGGGGAAGTTCTCCTGGGTAATATCCTGAAGAATGTTTTCCAGCTTGGATTCGTTCTCTCCATCACATTCAGGTACACCTATTGAATGTAGATTAGGTCTTTTCACATAATCCCATATTTCTTGGAGGCTTTGTTAATTTCTTTTTACTCTTTTTTCTCTATTCTTGCCTTCTCATTTTATTTCATTGAGTTCATCTTCAATCTCTGATATCCTTTCTTCTGCTTGATCGATTCGGCTATTGAAATTGTGTATGCTTCACAAAGTTCTCGTGCTGTGTTTTTCAGCTCCATCAAGTCATTTATATTCTTGTCTAAGCTGTTTATTCTAGTTAGCATCTCGTCTAACCTTTTTTCTAGGTTCTTAGTTTCTTTGCATTGGGTTAGCAAATATTCTTTTAGCTCTGAGAAGTTTGTTATTACCCACCTTCTGAAGCCTGTTTCTGTCAATTCATCAGATTTAGTCTGCATCCACCTTTGTTCCTTTGCTTGTGATGAGTTGTGATCCCCTGGAGGAGGCGAGGTGTTCTGGTTTTTGGTGTTTTCATCTTTTTTGTGCTGGTTTCTTTCCATCTTAGTGGCTTTATCTACCTGTGGTCTTTGTAGTTGATGACTTTCGGATGGGATCTCTGAGTGGACGTCCTTTTTGTTGATGTTGAAGCTATTTCTTTCTGTTTCTCAGTTTTCCTTCTAACAGTTAGACCCCTCTGCTGCAGGACTGCTGGAGGTCCACTCAGGACCCTGCTTGCCTGAGGATCACCTGTGGAGGCTGCAGAACAGTAAGGGTTGCTGCTGGTTTCTTCTTCTGTTATCCTCATCCCAGTAGGGTATCCACCAGATGTCAGCCTGAGCTCTCCTTTATGAGGTGTCTCTTGGGTATATGGGGGTTGGGGAGCTGCTTGAGGAGACAGTCTGTCCCTTATAGGAGCTCAAGTGCTGTGTTGGGAGCTCCGTTGTTCCATGCGGAGCTGCTGGTCAGGTACCTTTAAGTCTGCTGCAGCGGAACTCATAACTGACTCTTTTCCCAGGTGCTCTGACCTAGTAAGGTCTGTTTTATTTATAAGTTCCTGACGTGCTGCTGCCTTTTTTCAGAGATGCCCTGCCCTGCATGGTGTAGTCTAGTCACAGTCTGCCAGCAGAGTCATTGCTGAGGTGCCGCAGGCTCTGCCCAGCTGCTGTGTGAACTGCCTTGGTATTGGCAGACTGCATTGGTACTGGGGGACGCCCTTCCCCCCAGTGAGCTGGACCATCCTGGGTCCAACCGCACTTGCTGCAAAACTCTCAATCCAGAGCATTTCAGATTGCTTGTTTTGTGGGGATGGTACTCGCTGAGCCAGATTGCCTGACTCCCTGTCTCAGCCCCCTCGCTTTCAGTTGATTGGGTGGCTCTGTCTCCCAGGCGTTCCAGGCACTGGTTGAAACAGCCGCCCAGATTTGTGTGAGTTTCTGTGTGCCAAACACAGAAATAGCACCAGCCATGCTGAAAACTCATGGCACTTTTTGGCCCGGGAATCTCCTGGTCTGTGGGCAGTGAAAACTTGTTTGGAAATGCAGTAAGCACTGACCCTCTGCGTTGTTCTTGCTGGGAACTGCACTCTGGAGCTGTTCCTATTCAGCCATCCTCCATTCACTGTATTTTCTTACTAGGCAATGTAATTTAATCCCACACCTCCAAATGCTACTTACCAGCTGGTGATTCCTAAATTTATCTAGCCCTGACCTCTCCTCTGAGCTCCAGATACCTAAGTAAATATCTCTATTTGGATCTCTTAGGGCATCTCTACTCATGCTCCAAATGCAATTTTTGAGTCATCTTCTCCACACCTGCCACCCATCCCACACACACATAGTGTTCTCTAGCTTGTAAATACCACTGCCACCTATCCAGTGGCTTGAGTCCAGCACCTGCAGGTCAACACTTTCCCAACTCCTACTTGCAAACTGTCTGCAAGCCCGGGGGCCCTACCTCCAAATACATCTCAAGTCCACGCACCTCTTTCTTTGTCCCCTCCTATCTCCCTGACCCATTCTCTCTCACTTAAACTGACACAGTGGCCTCTTGGCCTTTCCTCTCCAGCAGCCAGAGGATCTTTTTACAATGTAAATCTAATAATAGTGCCAGCTTAAAACTTTCCAGTGCGTTTTCATTGAACTTAGAACAAAATCCAAATGGCACAAAGACTTGCTGCCCTGCTGGGCACCTGCAGCCCCTCCAGCCCAGTGTTCCACCGCTCTCTCTGCCCTCACTGCTGTTACGCTGGCCTTGGCCTTCCTGATCCTGGACCCAGCTCCGTCTGCTGGGAATACTGTTACGCAAAACTCACACTGCTGACTCCTTGTCTTTCAGGCCTCCCCTGAAATGTCATCTCAGAGGAAAGATATGGCCCGAACCCCAGCCTGAGTCGTATTCTGCAGAGCCATCCTGCTTTGCTTTCTTCCCAGCACATACCTCTAGTATGATCCCATTTCTTACTAACCATCCTGGCCCCCTTGGATGGATGGCCCAGAGAAACAAGGCCTCCTTCACAGCAGATGCTCAGAATTTAACTAAATGATTGAACGAATAAATTTAGGTAAAACTAAATTTACTGTGGAGTTGTGTCTTCAGGGATTGGGTGACAAATTCGAATCATTTGCTGCTTGTTTCCCAGTCAAAACTACCCTTGTGTCAGATGAGTGTGAACCAGGGAAACTCCATCTTGAATAGGGACTGGGTAAAATGAGGCTGAGACCTACTGGGCTGTGTTCCCAGACGGTTAAAGCATTTCAAGTCACAGGATGATATAGGAGGTCAGCACAAGATACAGGTCACAAAGACCTTGTTGATAAAACAGGTTGCAGTAAAGAAGCCGGCCAAAACCCACCAAACCAAGATGGCGACGAGAGTGACCTCTGGTGGTCGTCACTGCTACACGCCCACCAGCACCATGACAGTTTACAGGTGCCATAGCAACGTCAGGAAGTTACCCTATGTGGTCTAAAAAGGGGAGGCATGAATAAGGCACACCTTGTTTAGCATATAATCAAGAAGTAACCATAAAAATGGGCAACCAGCAGCCCTCGGGGCTGCTCTGTCCATGGAGCAGCCATTCTTTTATTTCTCTGCTTTCTTAATAGCGTGCTTTCACTTTAGGGACTTGCCCTGAATTCATTCTGGCAGGAGATCTAAGTACCCTCTCTTGGAGTCTGGATCAGGACCCCTTTTCCGTAACACTTGCAAATGTCTTTCAGTTGCTTTTAAAGGACGTTAGAAAGCTGTGTAGTTGTAGCAGCTGCTGGCCACAGGGGACTGTTGAGCACTTGAAATGTGGCCCATGAGACTGAGGAACTAAATTTTTAATTTTATTTAATTTTAATTTATTTAAATGTGAACTTAAAAACAGAAGCCTGATTCAGTTATTGGAAAAATTCTTAAGTAAGTTTGGAACAACTTAGATCTGTCCATTGAACTCTTTCAAATGTAGTGTTCTGAAGTCTAAGTAAGGATCAACTATTCTCCATGAAACTTTAGTGCCCCATTGAGGTGTGCTCTAAAACACTCACTGAACTTTCATGGCTTAGTAAAAGCGAAGGAATATGAAATAGCTTATTCATCATTTTTGATGTTGAATACATGTTAATATATGTAAATATGTTAACATACTTAGGATACACTGGGTTGAAGAAAATATATTATTCAAATTAATTTCACCTGTTTCTCTTTACTCTGGGTGTGGTTAGGGAAAAGATTTAAATTACATATGTAGCTCAAATTTTATTTGTATTGGGTGGCTGTTATGGTTGTCAACTTGATTGGATTGAAGGATGCAAAGTATTGATCCTCTGTGTTGTAAGGTTATTCTGGTAAGGTTATTACCGAGTTTAAAATGAGGAAACTGAGGCCAGCATGAGACTAATTAAATTCCAGTTTATTCAGCTCCTGGGCGAGGTTCTGTGGTCCCGGGGGAGGGAGAGAGAGAGAGAGGGGCCAGAGAAGTCACGCCCGGCTGTTCTGGGCGTGGGGTTTTATAGGGGGTGAGGGCAATAGATTGGTCAGTGGGGAAACAAAGCATGGGCGACTGCATTGGTCATAGAGAGACTGGACCTGGACTTGGCGAGCTGACATTGGTCAGGCTCTCGGCGGGATTTTTGAATTTTGGGCTGAGAGCATGATTTAGTGCTGAGAGTGGGGCTAGGGGTGGAATGCAGGAGTGGGTGTGGGGAGCCCGCATGGAGAAGGCAGGTGCTGAGTAGGACATCTGGCCTCCTGATAACAGTGTTATCAGGTGCAGAGGGGGTGGGTATTGTCCATCCGGCTCCCAGCGAGGCTATCAGCCTCACAGGTGTGTCTGTGAGAGTGTTGCCAAAGGAGATTAACGTTTGAGTCAGTGGTGGGCACCATGTAATCAGCTGCCAGTGTAGCCAGAATAAAAGCAGGCAGAAGAATGTGGAAAGACTAGACTGGTTTAGTCTTCTGGCCTCTATTTTTCTTTTGTGCTGGATGCTTCCTGCCCTCGAATGTCAGACTCCAAGTTCTTAAGCTTTGGGCCTTAGGCTGACTTCCTTGCTCTTCAGCTTGCAGATGCCTATTGTGGACCTCACCTTGCAATGGTGTGAGTCAGTACTCTTTAATAAACTCCCTTTTATATGCACATCTGTCCTGTTTGTTCTGTCCCTCTAGAGAACCCTGATTAATACAGTGGCACTGGCATATTGGAGACTAATATGTACCTCATCTATTAATAAATCACATAACTAGTTGTTTTGTTTCTCTTGCTAGGAGAATACTGTTTCTTTGGTTCAGTACCAAATGTGACCTGAGGCCCATGTTGAAGAAAAAATAAATGCTTTTTTTTTTTTTTAAAGACAGGGTCTCACCACGTTGGTCAGGCTGGTCTTGAACTCCTGACCTTAGGTGATCCGCCTGCCTTTGCCTCCAAAGTGCTTGGATTACAGGTGTGAGCCACTGCACCTGGCCAAAAATAAACGTCTTTAAAGAAAGGGCCCCCCACCCCCACAAGCAGCGTGGCAAAATGCCCACAGGAGACTCAGGAGGATGGAGAGCAGCTGAGTGAACAGCAGGGCCAGGTCTCCTAACTCACTGCTGGGCCATATCTGACATTATCCTCTACTCTGTGAATTATTTTTCTGTCTTTCCCTTCTTCCCTTCCTCTTTACTAAATATGTATAGTTATACTTCTCTCTCCCCATAAAGAGATCTAGAAAATGATTTTCGCCTGAGAGTTTTTGAATGAGACAATGTTGGGACATTTCTTTTTTGAACATTTCTATATTGCTTCATTTTTAAAATGAGCATTTTTTTGCAACAATAATGGTTCTTGTAACAAAGTCCAGACATTACAGAAATATGTAAAATAGAAAATGAACCTTGTTATGTGTAAAACTTTTCTTTTTGGTGCCACAAAGAAAAAATTAGTACTGGGACAAAGGATCACTCAGCAAAGCAGTTCTTTTTATTTCTTGCAGAAAGGGTACCCCCATTAGCAATCTTGCCACAGGAGTACAACAAACAAAGGAAAACAGACATATTTATTCCCTACCCATTTGGGGTTGTCCTTAGTGCTGCATCTGATCTCCGTTGGCTGGAGCCAGACCTTACAATCTAAACTAAAACCCAATTGGCTAATAACTTAAAACTTTTCTAAACAGGTAAAAGCAATGGAGAACAACAACAAAAAATAGGAAGTCTGAATAAGGAAGGGGTGTAGGCTGCAAGCTGGGACATACCTGTGAGCACATCCAGCACAGATATCTTGGTTAGAGTACAAGGGCATGGAATGTACTACGTGCCTGTAAGTATGTCTAACGGCTACATAGGATAGGGATTAACAAAGAGCTACTAGCAAAAAGCAAGAAGGCTTAAAATAAACTATCATTTCTAACACTTATGAATCTTTCTTAAGAAAGGAAACTTTAAAGAGGAACTTTTCTACTTCCCACAAAACTAAAGACAGAAATGCCGTTTGACCCAGCAAGCCCACGACTGGGTATATACCCAAAGAAATATAAGTCATTCTACCATAAAGGCACGTGTACTCCTATGTTCATCACAGCACTATTCACAATAGCAAAGACGTGGAATCAACCTAAATGCCTATCAATGATAGAATGGATAAAGAAAATGTGCTACATATATACCATGGAATACTATGCAGCCATAAAAAGGAATGGGATCATTATTCTTTGAAGGGACATGCATGGAGTTGGGAAGCCATTATTCTCAGCAAACTAACACAAGAGCAGAAAACCAAACACCACATGCTCTCTCTTATAAGTGGGAGCTGAATGATGAGAACACACAGACACAAGGGGGAACAACAGGCATTGGGGCCTGCTGGGGGTGGGGTTGAGGGAGGGAGAGCATCGGGAAGAAGAGCGGAGGGATGTTGGCTTAATAACTAGATGATAGGATGATCTGTGCAGCAAACTACCACGGCACACATTTACCTATGTGACAAACCTGTACACCCTGCATATGTATCCCTGAACTTAAAAGTTGAAGAAAAAGCAAGAAAGTGAGATGAAATCCCCTTGCTATGCTGTCATTAATGAAGACACCCACTTCTTATGTGAGAAAGACAGACTACCTAATGGCTGGAAGGCCTAAAACTGAATTATATGGTCTTAACCAGGCCCTAAAACTCCTTAAAGGCCGCAAGGGCACTATGTATACTGATTTCAAATATGCCTATGGAGTGGTACACACTTTTGGAAAGATCTGGACAGAGTGGGGCCTAATAAATAGCAGGGGAAAGAATTGGATCATGGAGAACTGGTCAAACATGTTGTAAAAAGCCTCCTGCTTCCAGCAGAGGTAGCAGTAGCTCATGTAAATGGCCATCTATAGGAGAGTGGTCAGAGTGATGGGAGAAGCTATAGGGAAAGGAGTAGGCCTTCTGAAAGGTCAGAAGGCTCTGCATAGCTTTGGGGAGAATATGCTGAAGGCAATTGTTCTCTTACCCTGAGGCAGAGGGTGAGGAATAGGTACAAGGAAGTGTAGGGGAATTTATCTTAAACAAGCTTGTTTACTTATGTTGTCTGGAAACCAACCTTTGATCATCCACATGCATGACTGCCCCCTGAAAGGGGAAACAAAAATGTTATCCGCAGACTGTGTTTGCTCCAGGCTTTTGCATTATGTCTGCACTGAATAAAAGCAAGCAGCTTCAGCTGTTCTCAACTGCTCACTCTTTGGCCACTAGTGCTGCAGTCCCCTAGCTACTCTTACGCTGCATACCTGTGTCTGAGTACTCCTTTCATCCCTCGCTCAGCCGGCTCTGTGGGACAGACCCGGCAGCCATCAGAGAGGAAACACTGTAGAAGCTGGAGGGAACAGGCTTGTGAATGAAACCACTGAGCAAGCCTCCCTGGAGGAAGAAGTTAAACGATTTAGTCGAATCCCAGATATACCTAAGGTACAAAGGCACCAATTTTCCAAAGAGGAGAAAGAAGAACTGGACAAGATAGGGGCCATTCAAATTGAGGATGGGATGCGGGTGCTCCCTGATGGGAGAGAAATAATAAGCAAACCCATAATGAGAGAATTAATGTCCACACTGCACCAGGGAAGTCATTGGGGTCCCCAGGCGATGAGCGATGCAATATTCAAACATTATGTGTGTATAGGGATTCATACCCCTGCTAAACAAGTGTGTGGAAGTTCTGTGACCTGCCAAAAAATCAACAATAAGGTAGTCAGAAAACAAACTGCCAGGGGAATACCTCCTAGGTTAAAATCATTTCAAAGCATTCAGGAACATTTTACAGAAGTGCCCAAAACAAGGAGAGTAAAGTATCTACTAGTAATGGTAAACCACTTCTCTGTCTGGGTGAAGGCCTTCCTCCTCCCAACTGCCACTGCCAGGAATGTTGTCAAAATAATCTTAAAGCAAATGATACCCAGTTTTGGCCTGGTGGAAAATATTGATTCAGACAATGAGAGCCACTTTACCTCAAGGGTGCTAAGGGGAATTATGGAGGGTTTACACGTTAAATGGAATCATCCCATCCCTTGGCATCCCCCCTCCTCTGGAAAGGCAAAGAAAATAAATCAAACTCTCACAAAGCTTATTACTAAACTAATTTTAGAAACTAAAATGCCTTGGACCAAATGTCTCCTAATAGCACTCCTTAAAATTAGAACAGTCCTAAGGAAAGATTCAGTTATTATACGGATCCCCGTATTTAGGCAGAGCTACAGACCTTGCTACTTTCGAAACCAAAGACCAATTTTAAAAAAACGATATACTGGTCATGTCCTCCATCTTGTTATCCCTTAAGTTAAAAGGACTGGACTCTAACCGCTCCTCTTAAGGGGTTCACCACTTCCAGCCTAGTGATAAGGTGCTCATTAAGACTTAAAAGGAAGTTAAGCTCCACTCAAGCTGGGAAGGTCCCTATCAAGTGCTCCTGTCACCGAGATGGCTGTGTGAACAGCTGAACAAGACTGGACTCATTATACTCAGGTCAAGGAACTGGTTAAAAAAAAAAAAAACAGAAGGGAGAGAAAGCCAATGGGAAGTGTGTAAATCACCTAAGGAACCCTTAAAGTTAACTCTAAAAGGGACCTATGAGTGGGCCCCGTCATTGGTGGCAGATGTGGTTAAAATTAATCCTAATACCTAAGGTAAGAGGGTATGCAAATGTTGAATAAAGCCCAGTAAAAGAGAAATATCCCATCAACCTAATAGTCAATATAACTAAAACCTCCGCCCCCAGACTATAATATTCAATGCCTACTAAGTCTTACCTTGTGGGAATTTAGGAAACCAAAGGCAGTTGTCACAAGCAGACAAATGTGTATGCCCTGAAACAGGCTGCTATTGGGCCCTCTCAACCCTGTGCTAGCTAGAATCAGGTCTGATAAACCACTCAGTTTTAAGGTTGGGTAAGTCATTCTTCCAAAGACAAACTCTTAAAGGATAAAATCCATGTATATAAGGACCCCATGCCACCCAACTCTGAAAATTTAAAATGCAGTCCTATATTAGTTACCATAAACAACCCAAATCCTACAAACCAGGAACCTTGGAGGTCTGGATTAGAAATAAATATCTCAAAAAGGGACCTCATGGGACAGTTAGCTCTCAGGCTAATCACCAACTCAACCTCAAGCTCACCCAGGGCTACCATAACCCCTAGTCCCACCACTTCCTTTGACTCACCAAGCAATAACCCTAAAAGAGTAAAAATAATTAAAATGACTAACTTGAGGCATTTTTAACTTTAATTTTTTTTTATTTTTAACTTTAAAACTGGATATAGGTATGTAAATGCCTGGGTTGAATGGGTTAAATTTTCGGTGCTAGCCCTCAACAAAAGAGACTGTTATGCTTGTTATGCTGGGCCGCCTCAGGCACAGGTGGTTCCGTTTCCCCAGGATGTGATACCAATACCAAAAATATGCGTTGCATGTTGGCTCCATACCAGGACAGGAATGCATGGGGAAATAAGACTTGCAAAAGTCTATCATTGCTCCTTCCTGCCTTGAGGAGATCAAATTATAAAGCAATCCCCTTGTTCTCCATAGAGAGTATAAACTACTCCTCTTGTCTCTCTAGGCAGGAGGGGCAGAGTTCAATAAGCCCATGGAAAAACTCTCAACTTGTGCCCACATCCTAAACGTTACTGGTGAGTCAAACAAAGGCAACTACTTGGCTCTTCATTTACCCTGGGCTGATGTCTGGTGGTATCGTGGAAAGAGGACCCTCCATGACCTGTTACGGTCCAGTTGGACTGAGATTTGTGCTTTAGTTCAATTGGTCAGTCCATTCACCCTGGCATTCCGTAAGATCCTCAAGAATCCACATGGCTACTGAAGTTGGAGAGATTTAACAAATTCTTTTAGTCCCAACGTTTATATTGACTCAATAGGAGTCCTAGAGGAGTACCTGATGAACTTAAGGCCCCAAACCAAATAGCTGCTGGGTTTCTGTCAGCACTCTTCTGGTGGTCAACTATTAAAAAAAAATGTCAATTGGATTAATTAGATCTATTGTAATCAACAAAAATTCATCAGCTATACTTGAAATGCTATCAAAGGAGTGGCTAGCCAGTTAAATGCCACCAGCCAAATGGCCTAGGAGAACATACTTGCATTAGACATAATCCTAGCAGAGAAAGGAAGTGTGTACATTATGCTGGGTGGAAAGTGTTGCACTTTCATTCCTAACAATACCGCCTCAGTTGAAACTGTCACAAAAACGTTATAAGGGTTAACAACTCTGACCAATGAATTGGCAAAAAATGCCAGAATTAATAGTTCATTTACTAATTGGCTAAAGGGTTGGTTGGGGAAATAAAAAGAAATGGTAGCTTCCCTTATAATAGTGGCTGGAGTCCTAACAGCTGAAGGGTGTTGCATTATCCCTTGTGTTAGGTTAATCCAAAAGTTCATAAAAACGGCCATCAACAAATGCCCACAACATATCAACTGTTATTACAAATCCAATCAAATCTACTCTCATAATAAAGAGAGTCAATAGCTTTTAAAACAATTTAAGTGCCAAAAACACAAAAATAAATGTGGAAATGGGACCAATAGGTGTAAAAAGAAAAAGAGGAGAAAATGGAAGGAAATAATGTATGCAGTGGTCCACTTCCAAGACCAAATGCATCAAATAGACTTAGGTCCGCAAACCACCAGAGAACAGAACGTAGGAAGCCCCTGCTTTAATAGCCAGAGCCTGCCTGTCGGGGCCCCTTGGTTGCCCTCAACCGAACCAAAGAAGTTTAGTCTAGAATAAAAGTTTACTACTCTGCAAAATAGCTGGCTTTATCAATTCTTATCAGCTTGCCTGACTACCTAGGTTATAAGTCAAATACTTCAAAGCCCCTGAACTAACTATAATTGCAATGCACTGTGGGCTGAAACAGAATGCAGTGAGACAACCCTAAAGAATACACCTAAAAGTCTCTACCCAACAACCAATAAGCAGCGTCTGGTAAGATTGTGACCCCGTAGGACTCAGCCTATGAGAAACCAGGGGAGGGACCTGCGCACTAGGAGACAAGTTGCTTGCGGTAACTGTGTTGAGTGTGCCTGCCCACCAGACACCGGATCTTGCAAGACCGTCATTAAAAGTCTCGCTTCTGCTGCTCTCCATGTCTCTGAGTCCATTCTTTGGATTTGAACGGGTAAGTTTGTTTCTCACAGTATGTAGTGATATTTCGCTGTGGTCTTAATTTTCATTTTGCTAATTAGTGATGATCTTGACAATTTTTTGTGTGTTTGACGTCTGTATCTTCTCTTTGCAGAAATGTCTGTTTATGCTTTTGGCCATTCTCTTTTTGTATCATTTAACTTTTTATTGTTGAGTTTTAAGAGTTCTGTATATATTCTAGATATAAGACTTTTCTCAGATATATCACTTGCAAATACTTTCTCCTAGTCGGAACCCTTTTTTCTCATCATCTTTTTGTTTTTTATTTTTTTGAGATAGAGTCTCGCTCAGTCACCCGGGCTGGAGTGCAGTGGCATGGTCTCGACTCACTGCAACCTCCACCTCTCCGGTTCAAGCGATTCTCTTGCCTCAGGCTCCTGAGTAGCTGGGACTACAGGCATGCACCACCATACCCAGCTAATTTTTGTATTTTTTAGTAGAGACGAGGTTTCACCATATTGGCCAGGTTGGTCTTGACCTCAAGTGATCCACCTGTCTTGGCCTTCCAAAGTGGTGGGATTACAAGTGTTAGCCACAGCCCCCAGACTTTTTCATCATCTTAACAAGGTATACCTCACAGCCCCAAAGTTGTTTGTTTTGATGTAGTACAATGTATCCACCTGTTCTTTATTCACGTTTGCTGTTACATTTAAGAACTCATCATCTGTTCTTAGGTCTTAACATTTTTCTCCTGTGTTTTCTTCTTAAAAAATGTATGGTTTTCTTTTTATATTTAAATTCATGATCCATTTTGAAGTAAAGCTTTCTTTATACCATGTGAAATTTAGGTCAGGTTTCAGTTTTTGCCAGTTGAATTGGAAAAATGGATGCCAGTTGTTCCAATACCATTTGTTGAAAAGGCTATCTTTCCTCCATTAAATTATTTTTCCTTATCTATTAGAAATATTTCTATGGGTCTAGATCTGGGTTCTCTATTCCGTTCTATTTCTCAATGCATCTATCACTCTACCAATACCACACTGTCTTGATTCTTGCAGCAATGTAATAGGACTTAAAATCTGATAGATTTCTCTTGCTTTGTTATTCTTTTTCAAAATTGTTTTAGCTACTATAGTTTTTTTAACCTCTTAATGAATATTTTAGAATAATCTTTTCTGTATCTTCAAATAATCTTAAGAAGATTTTGATAAAAATTGCATTACACTTATAGATTTATTTAGGGAGGAGTGACTTCTTACTATGTTGAGTCTTTCAATGTGTCCCCCATTTCTTTAGATCTTTGATTTTTTTCCTAGCAATTTGTAGTTATCAGCATACAGAATCTCTCATTTTCTTAGATTTATATTTAAATGTTTTTCTTTCTTCTTTTAGTGATTGGAAGAGACATTGTGTTTTTGATTTCATTTTCTAGGTGTTTGTTGCTGGTATATAGAAATATAATTGATTTTTTTATCCTGTGACTTTGAATCTTGTGCATTTATTGAATTCACTTTATTAGTTGTAGGGCTTTTTTGAGGATTCTTAGAATTTCTTACAAAGATAATCATGTCATTGGCAAAGAGGGCTGGTTTTATTATTCATTTTCAATCTGTGTGCTTTTTACTTTACTTTCTTGCTTTATTGCACTGGCTAGGACTTTCCAGTACCGTGTTGAATGCACGTGGTGAGACAGAATACCCTGGACTCCCTTCCAATTTTAGGGTGAAAGCATGCAGTCTTTCATCACTTAGTATATTAGATGTAAGTTGTTTTCCTTAAAAAAGCACATTATTGAGGTCATTTACATACCTTGCACTGCAGTGGCTTTTAAAATATTTGAAGTTGTTTAACTGTCACCTCAATCAATTTTAGAACATTTTCATACCCCCAGAAGAAACCTTGCACCTCTTAGCTATCAATCCTTCAACCCGTCACTCTCAGCCTAAGGCAGCCACTCACCTGCTCTCTGTCTCTAAGGATCTACCTCTTCTGAACGTGTGAATGGATCGTACTCTACATGGCTTCTGTGTCTGGCATCTTACACTTAGCATCATATTCTCAGGTTTCATACGTGCTGTAATGTGTGTCAGTGCTTCACCTTTATTGCCAAATAATACGCCGTTGTATGGATCTATCCCATTTTACCTGTTTGTCAATTTTGGTTGCTTTCACTTTGTAACTATTCCAAAGTGTAAAAATTTTTGTTGGATGTGAGTTTCACTTCCTTTGATGGTTTCCCTAGAAGTGGAATTTCTGGGTAGTGTGGTAACTCTATATTTTTTTAAGGAACTGCCAGACTGTTTATCAAAGTGACTGCACCATTTTACGTTGTACCAGCAGTGTGTGACAGCTCCAGCTTCTCCACGTCCTCACCAACACTGATTTTCTGTTATATTATTTTGTCTTCAATGATATCCATGCTAGCAGGTGTGAGGTAGCATGTTGCTGTGGTTTTGATTCACATCTCTGATGGCTCAGGAGGTTGAGCATCTTTTCTTGTGATTACTGGTTGTTTGTATCTCTTCTTTGGTGGACTGTCTATTCAGATCCCCCCCCTTTTTTTATTGGGTTATTTGTCTTTATACTATTGAGTTGTAATAGTTCTTCATATATTCTAGGTATAAGTCTCTGATAAGATATGCAATATACAGAAAGTTTCTTCTATTCTTTGGGCTCTCTTAATGGTGTGGCTATAAGCATTTTAAGTAATAGTTCTTCATATATTCTAGGTATAAGTCTCTGATAAGATATGCAATATACAGAAAGTTTCTTCTATTCTTTGGGCTCTCTTAATGGTGTGGCTATAAGCATTTTTATGGATGCTTTTCATAAAGTTCAGGAAGCTTCTTGTTCTTATTTGCTGAGAATTTTTCTCATGAATAGGTGCTGAGTTTTGTCAAGGACTTTTTTGATTTGATATAATCATGTGATTTTTATTAACCTGTTAATATAGTGAATGACATTGACTTATTTTTAATATTGAATCAGCCTTGCATACTTGGAATAAATTCCACTTGGATGAGGTGTATTCTTCTTTTTGTACATTGTTGGATTCGATTCAGTAAAAAAATTTTTGAGGACTTTTGGGATTATGTTCATGAGAGATCTCCGTTTGTAATTTTTTTTGGTAAGATCTTTATCTGGTTTTGACATCAGGGTAATACTCGTTTTATAAAATGAGTTGAGAGGTGTTACCATCTGTTTAAGTGTCTAGAAAAGATAGTGTAAAATTTCTGCTAATTCTTTGAATCTTTGCTACAATTCTTTAGGGACATCATTTAGTTTTGGATATTTTTTTTTTAAGTAAATTATGAATTCAATTCTTTGTTACACTGTGATATAGATTATTTCATATTTAATGAGTTTTTGTAGGTTGTATGTTTTGAGACATTGTTCCCTTTCATATAAGTTGCTGAATTTATATGTATGAAATTGTTCATAATACTCTCTTTTTATCTTTTGAATGGCTACAGGACCTGTGATTATATTAAATTTTATTCCTGATACTGATGACTTGTATCTTCTCTTTATTTTTGTCAGTCTTTCTAGGGGTTGTCACTGTAATTGATCTTTTCAAACAATCAGCTTTTTGTTTCATTGATTTTTCTGTGTTTTTCTGTTTCAACTTCCCTGATTTTGGCTTTTATCTTTATTATTTCCTTTCTTCTCCTTGTCTTGGATTTATTTTGATTTTCTTTTTCCTAGTTTGTTGAGATGTTATCTTAAATTATTGATTTGAGACATTTTCTTTTTTATGATATAAGCATTTTAATCCTATAAATTGTTAACATGGTTAGGCTTTGTGTCCCCATCCAAATCTCATCTTGAATTGTAATCCCCCTAATCCCCATGTGTCAAGGGAGAGACCAGGTGGAGGTGATTGAATCATGGGGGCTGTTCTCCCATGCTGTTCTGGTGATAGTGAGTTCTCATGAGAGCTGATGGCTTTATAAGGGGTTCTTCCCCTTTGCTTGGCACGTTTCCTTCCTGTTGCCTTGTGAAGAAGGTGTCTTGTTTTCCCTTTGCTTTCTGCCGTGATTGTAAGTTTCTTGAGTTCCATGCTGAACTGTGAGTCAATTAAACCGCTTTTCTTTATAAATTACCCAATCTCAGGCAATTCTTTATAGCAGTGTGAGAACAAAGTAATACAGTTGTCCTTTCAGAACTGTTTTTAATGCATGCCACAAATTTTGATATAGTGTATTTTCATTTTCATTCACTACTAAGCACTAAAAAAAGTTTCTTTGAGACTTTCTCCTTGACTGATGGAGTATTCAGAAGTGTGTGGTTTATTGTTTCCAACTGTTTGGAGATATTTTTTCTGTTATCTTTCTGTTATTTAAGTTGATTACACTATGATTGACCCATATATGATGGTTCCATATAATTTCAATTCTTTCAGATTTGTTAAGGTTTATGTTAATGACTCAGAATATGGCCTATCTTGGTGAATATTCCGTGTGTACTTGAAAAGAATGTTAATTCTTCTGTTATTGAGTGTAGTATTGTATAGCTATCTGTTCACTCCTGTTGGTTAATGGTGTTATTCAATTCTATGTCCTTGCTGATTTTATGTCAAATTGTTCTATCAATTTCTGAAAGAAATGTCAGAATTCTCAAATATAATTGTAAATTTATTTCTCCTAAGAGTCCTATCACTTTTTGAATAATGTATATCTGTATTATTTTACTTGATTTCATATACATTTATGATAGCTATATCTTTTTGATATGTTGACCCTTTATTTCATGTAAGATCTCCTTTTGTCTATGGTATTTTTTTTTCCTCTGAAGTCTACTTTATTTGATATTAATATAGCTACTCTTTTTTATAGAATGAATTTTTGTGTGATATATCTTTCTACTTCCTTTTACTTTAAACTTTATTGGCATAATTGAAGAGTTTCTTATATACAGTATGTATTTAGGTTCCTTTTAAAATCTATTCTTCCAATCTCTATCTTTTTATTGGTATATTTATACCATTTACATTTAGCATCATTGATAATTTAGTGGTTGTGTCTGCCCTTTTATTATTTGTTTTTGTTCTCTCTGTTTATCATTTTTTTGTTTCATTTTTCTTGTCTTCCTGTGGGTTAAACATGTTTTAGAATTCCATTTTGACTGATCTGTATTATGTTTCAGCATGTTTGTGTATTTTTACAGTGGTTGCTCTAGATATTACACTATGCATATGTAATTTTTCTAGTTGTCTGGTATCAGCATGTTATCACTTTGAGTGAAGTGTCAAAGCCTTACTTCTATTTATGTCCATTTTTCTTTCTTACTTCTAAAAAAACTGTGGCAAAGTGCACAAAACTTATACTTTACCATTTTAACCATTTTGAAGTATATAGTTCAGTAGTGTTAATTATATTCACACTGTCGTGCAACCAATCTGCAGAATGTTTTTCATCTTGCAAAACTGAAACTCTATACCTATGAAACAGCAGCTTCCCAGCTCTTCCTGCCCCCAGCCCCTGACAACCACCATCCTACTTTCTGTTTCTATGAATTTTACTGCTCTAGGCACCTCATATAAATAGAATCATCCAGTATTTGTCTTTTTGTGACTGGTTCATCATGTAGCATAATGTTCTCAATGTTCATCCTGTTGTAGCATGTGTCAGGATTTTCTTACTTTTTAAGGCTGAATACTCTTTCAGTCTGTGTATGTACTACATTTTGTTTATCCATTCATCTGCCAATGAACACTTGGGTTGCTTCTACTGTTTGCTACTGTGAATAATGTGTATATGAACATAGATATGCAAATTAGCTTCCCCACTTTCAAAATGAAACTGTCTGAAGTATTTTCCCTACATTCATTGTATACCCCATCAGATAATGTTATAATTTTTGCTTCAACCATCATATATTAGTTTTAAAATGTGGGTAACCCCCCATATAGGCATCGAGGAATGAGAACTAAGCAGAACCCTGGCACAGTTAGGGCTTGAAGAATATCTCACTTTATAGTGTTACAACTCAGCTATTTCCTTTTATATAATCCTTTACATAATCATATATTAGTTTATAGAAATAGGGCTTGAAGAATCCCTTTATATAATCCTCTCTATATAATCATATAATAGTTGATAGTATGAGTGCCTAAATAATATTTCCCTACATATATACCTATAATTATATCTTAGTTCATAATTGGAGGAATGCCTAGAATGGACACAGTGCAGAGCGTGAATTAATGAATAAGCAGCTTATAATCAGAGGACTGTCCAGAGCAGACATGATTTAAAGGAAAAACAGTTATACCAGGACAAGAATCCATGGCCCAGGCAGCAGCGTTCAGTATTGTAAAGATACCCGCTGTATGGCAGGCTTGGGGTGAGAGCCACTCCTCCTGATAAAGGAGTTGTAGGACCTTGCTCCAGTTCTTGTGGAGGGCTGCCCTCAGACAGACAATCCACCAGGGTGACTGTGAACTTTACCAGCTCTTGCTACTATGCTGCTCGAAAAGTATCTTCCCATAGAACCCATTGGAAGCTGCCAGAAGGTGGCAGTAACCTTGACAGCCCTGTCACTGCTATGTGACTTAAAGCATCCTCCTATAAATCTTCTTAGAAATAGTTTGCCCATAGATAGAAGTATTGCACACTGCACCCTCTTCACTGCGCATGGCCCACCTTCAAGCCTCGGTGACCTAATGGGGGTAGACCCCTTACTGCACACGGCCCTTGCCTTCGTGGGAACGGGCCCCTTGCTGCGCACTGTCCACTTCCTGGCCTAGGTGACCTAATGGGGGTGGACCCCATGTGTTATTGCTCACGACCCTATCACTATCCTTAAAGATGATTTCACTCACTGCCCTGCCCCCTAACCTATACACAATAAATACTCATGCTTCTGGACATTCGGGGCCTCGCCTGACTCCGCGTATAGGTGGTGTGGCCCCCTGAGCCCAGCTGAGTTTTCCTTGTACTTCTGTGTCCTGTCTCTTTATTTCTTGGATCCTGTGCCTCAGCACAGCATAAGGCTCACCCCACAACCCTGTGGGGCCCCTCAGCCCTACATAAAACACCTGAGGAAAAGGATCATTGATTAGATTTATCTCTAATTTTATGAATTTCATTGTTTTTTCTTCCCTTCCAAAGTCTCAGGACTTCACCTGTTAATCTTTCCTTTCTTTGCCTGGTCATTTTTTAAGGGTATGTCTACTGATAGCAAATTCTCTTAGTTTATTTATTTCTCCTTCAATCCTGAAGGATGCTTTTACTTATAGAATATAGGATCGACAGTACTTTCTTTTGCACTTGAAAAATGTTCTGCCCTCCATGGTTTCAGAAGAGAAATTTGCTATTTGAATAGTTTCTCCCCTAAGGGTAATGCATTGCTTCTCTCTGGTTGTCTTAATTTTCTTGTCTTAATTTACAAACGTTTGCTTGTGATGTGATTTTGCATAGATTTCTTTGGGCTGATTCTGCCTGAAATTTTCTCAACTTTTCAGTTGGTAGATTTATGCCTTTCACCAAATTTGAGAGATTTTCAGCCATTATTTCTTTGAATTCTTGCTTAGCCTCATACTCTTTTTCCTATGGTCTAGGATGGCATGGGAGAAATGTTAGAGCTTTGTAATTGTCCCACAGATCTCTGAGGCTCTGCTCATTGTTTTCCAGACTGTTCTCAGTCACTGAGATTGGACAATTTCTATTAATTGTTCTTTGACTTCCCAGGTTCTTCCAGCTGTCATGTCCATTCTTTATTGAGACTTTCCAATGAGTTTTTTTTTTTTTTTTTGGTTTGAAATTCTTTCCAATTCTAGAATTTCAATTTGTTTCTCATTTATTTATTTGTTTTGGTGAGATTTTCTACATTTTACTAGTTTCAAATGTTTATAATGGCTTATGGAAGTATTTTTTAGAATTGTTTCTTTAAAATCTTATCAGATGTCATCTCAGTGTTCACATCTGTGCTGGTTCCCTAGGGCTTCTGTAACAAAACAACACAAACTGTGTGGCCTAAAACAACATAAATTTATTCCATGGAGGGTCTTCCATGGAAGATTGCATTCATTGCTTTTACCTTCTGGTGACTGTCAGCATTCCTGGACTTGGGGCTGCGTAGGTCCAGCCTCTGCCTCCATCTTCATATGGCCTTCTCCTTTTCTCTGACTCAAATCTCCCCCTGCCTTTAGGGGAGGATCTTAGGAGAGGATATGTGTTGGCGAATTTGGAACCTAGGATTATCAAATCTCAAAAGCCTCAACTTAATTGCATCTATGAAGATCTTACTTCCTAATAAGGCTGTATTTATAGGTTCCAAGGTGTGGACATAGCTTATCTTTTTGTGGGCCACTGTTTCAACCCACTAAAGCATCTATTAATTGTCTTTTCTTCTTCAAGTTGTGATCATCATAGTTCCTGGTATATTCAGCAATTTTGAAATTATGCTCTGAACATTTTCAGCATTGTGTCATAAGACTCCGGGTCTTCTTCAGTCTTTTTAGACAGGCACCTACCTATGTATGCATTGCATGTAGGTATGGGTGGGGGTGGATGTTCAGTTCCTTGCTGGGCCCTACCAGTATGGGAAGGAGGTGGGGCAGAATTTGGCAGTGACTGGCATTACTACTAGCATTGCTCCCTCATTGCCACTGGGTGAGAATGAAAATTCGGCTGCCTGGGACCCAACATGTTGACTCAGCTGTTTTTTTATACCGTCACTTAGATTGGAAACATTTTTTATGTGACCAAAATATTAAATTATTAAACTTTTAGTTTTGAAAATTACTGTAATGGGAGATGTTATAAGATTTAGGAGTAGAACAGGAAAGGAAACGGTCAAGCATACTTGTTCATCCCATAGCAAGATAATGAAAGAGAATTTGTTTATTTTGTCTTTGATCTGGCTTGGCTGTGTCCCCACCCAAATCTCATCTTGAATTGTAGCTTTCATAATTCCTGTATGTTATGGGAGGGACCCGGTGGGAGATAATCGAATCATGGGGACAGTTTCCCCCACACTGTTCTCATGGTATTGAATAAGTCTCATGAGAGTTGATTTCATAAAGCATTTTCCCTTTCACTTGTTCTCTCATTCTCTCTTGCCTGCTGCCATGTAAGACATGTCTTTTACCTTCCACCAGGATTTGAGGCCTCCCCAGTCACGTGGTACTGTGAGTCCATTAAACCTGTTTATAAATTATTCAGGCTCAGGTATGTCTTTATCAGCAGTATGAAAACGGACGGATACAGTCTTATCTAGGGTTAGTACTACCATGCCAGAGCATTCTCTGCGGGAAAATTGATTTCATCAAAATATCCTGATTGGCAAACAATGATGTGGTCATGATTTTAAAAGCATTTAGTGGGGAGATTGTGGCTTCTGGATTGGAAGGCCTGGGCTGAAATACTGATTCGCACTGACCACTGACCACATGATGGTGTGACAGTGAAGAAGTTGTTGACTACTTCTGAGTCCTCGGTCCTACTCATATAAAATGGAGGTGATGCCTATCTGACAGCACTGCTGTGAGGAATCAGTGACATCATATGCATGGGAACAATTCATCAATCACAAAGCAGTCTAAAATGTTTCTTGAAAGTCAAGTATAAAGCCAAAAGACAAAGAAAATATTTCACATTGAAATAGTCATTTTTTGAAATATCCATTTGTTGAGGGGTGGGGCAAGGAAAATTTTTAAAAATTAAAAAAAAACAACAAGAAAAGTGAAATATTCAGCCGGGCACGGTGGCTCATGCCTATAATCCCAGCACTTTGGGAGGCCAAGGCGGGTGGATCATGAGGTCAAGAGATCGAGACCATCCTTGTCAACATGGTGAAACCCCGTCTCTACGAAAAATACAAAAATTAGCTGTGCATGGTGGCGCACGCCTGTCGTTCCAGCTACTCG
Organism: Cacajao melanocephalus; assembly: GCA_963573385.1. Lineage (NCBI taxonomy): Eukaryota > Metazoa > Chordata > Mammalia > Primates > Pitheciidae > Cacajao > Cacajao melanocephalus. The sequence goes on from CAUYLG010038984.1 coordinate 24,649, forward strand.
GGAGGCTGAGGCAGGAGAATCGCTTGAACCCAGGATGCGGAGGTTGCAGTGAGCTGAGATCGCGCCATTGCACTCCAGCCTGGGTAACAAGAGCGAAACTCCATCTCAAAAAAAAAAAAAGTGAAATATTCATTTGTTGATTCATTTATTGATAAACAATTACGGAGTGGTTTGTAGAAATAGGTTAGTGTTGGGCATCAGAAATACTTGCATCCTGCCTGCTACCAACTTACTGGAAGGTGAAACAGAGGACTGAGGAAATCATAGAATGTTTTTACTGGAATAGCCTTCCAGGCTTTTCATGCAACCCCTTGATTCCAGATGAGAAAACTGAGGCAGTGACTTGTGACTCACTAGTTACTGAGTAAGTCGGTAGTAGGACATCATGGAAAGAGGTGATGGGACACTTGTGTCTCTTCGGAAGAGAGCACAGCCAGCAATTAAAAATAAAATGGCATCATTTGATTCCATTTCTAACTGCCTTTAAAATGGTGTTTTAGAAAGAACACCAATCCATTGCTAAGACTGTCCATAGGGAACAAAAATTCTCTATCTAGAGATGTTCTAAGATATTATCATGAACTTTTCCAAACCCCTCCTGCCTTTCTGGAGAAATGGGAAAGATCTCACACCTTAGTGTAAGTAACACCCCCCAGCCCAATCACATCAATGTGTTAAACAGAGGTAGGTATAGCTTGTTTATAGCCAGAACCAGTTTGCATACAAAAACTTGCAACAAACTGACAGTTGTTGAAAGAAAGGTTCTTGTTCCCCAGGGAATGTTGGTGAGTTGAATCCTTTGCAGGTGAATTACTGATGACAGGGTTTATCTACAAGTCTTTGCCAGCTTCCCAAGACCTTCCACTCTCTCTTCACCATAGCCTGCTCCCTTTTGATAAACTGGAATTTCAATGCATTGAAAATTTCTTAAAAGTGAGTCATTTCCTGGGGATTGGAAAGCTTTTTTTTTTTTTTTCCTCTATAGAGACTTTGGTTTCAGTCAGGGCTGATACTCAAAATATTGAACAACCTTCGAGTTTGGTCCGTGGTTGTGACTAGCCTGACCACACAGAGGCAGAATATGAACACTGGCTTTCCGTGGCACTCAGCCCAGACACTCTGCCAATGCAGTTCCATCTCCATACCACAAATGCGCAGAGGGCCCTTGTTGAGCACCAGGAGGCAGTGGCGTTCTCTGTGTGCACAGGTATTCTGCACTTGTGTATGTGTGTTTTGCAACGTGCTGCAGTAGGAGAGGGTGAGAGGGAGGATTTTCCTAGACTCTGTTCTTAGACATAATCCATCACAGGCTGTGATGGTGAATATTATGTGTCAACTTGACTGGGCCACAGGGTGCCTAGATATTCAGTCAAACATTCTTCTGAGTGTGTCTGTAAGGGTGTTTTTGGAAGAGATTAGCATTTGGGTTTGTAGCTTGAGTGTAGAAGACAGGCCTTCTCAGGTGGGTGGGTGTCCTCAAACCCCCGAAAGCCTGAACAGGACAGAGGCTGGCTCTGCCCTGAATAAGCAGAGCTCCTTTTGCCTGCCTGCCTGCCTGCCTGCAGCTCCTGCCTTGAGACAGGAACTGAAACATCAGCTCTTCCTGAGTCTCCAGTTCGTAGGCTCTGTAGGTCTTGGGACTTGTCAGGCTCCATAATCACATGAGCCAATTCCTTATAAATATCACACACAGGCACACACACACAGGCACACACATACACACACTCACATACACATATTCACACACAAATACATAGGCACACACTCACACCACACATACACTCTCACACACACATCCACACGCACACACACCCACACACACACACCCACACACACACACACACACACCCACACACACCCCCTATTCGTTTCCCAGGAGAACGCTGACAAATATGCAGGCTCTGAGATGATGGTTCTTCAAAGCTTACACTATTTGACAATAGCAAGCTTTGAATGCTGTTATTTTTCTGGGTCAATTAGGTTTTAATTTCTTTTTATTAAGAAAAAACACATTGCCTCTAACTTAATATTGAAATATGTTCATTTTATTTGGCATTCTTTGAGTAAGACCGTTTTCCTTTATACAGAGTGTTCCATAGTTCGGTTTCCACTCCCAAGGGTGGGAGTTAGTAGTGAGCGCAGGCTCTGCAGGTGGCTCTGGCCCTAGCCTGAGCGTGGCTTCCCTCTGTAGTAACTGGCTCTCAGCACGCTTTCATGTAGCTTTCTCTTCTGCTCCAGTTGATCTCCTGTTGGAAAGAGGAGGGTTTCTTGAGAAAGTGTGGGTGTTCCACTGACTGTTCGTAGAGCCTGTGTTTCAGAACCACCGTGGCTCACTCCACCAGTGAGTGTGGGCTTGAGTGGTGGGGCTGTGAGGCCGGTGGGTGTGGCTGGTGGCATTAGACTCCCCTCCTTTGAGTGTCCATGCCCCACACAGACCCCTTCTTAGGGCTGCACGGGGGTGGTCCCCCCAGGTGCAGGGATTGAGACAGCATCTCCTTCCATCACCTCAACACCGGAACAGGTGCTGTGACTATCCCACTTTGAAGATGAAGCGGAGGTTTAGGATGTGTGGTCATTTGCCCAAAGTCTTCCCAAGGTCACACAGCTCATAGGGGCCGAGCTGAGATTGGAACCCAGGTCAGACCAGCTCTAAGCCTGTGCTCTAGCCCCACCCAGGCCCCAGCAGAGCCTGATCCTCTGGCTCCACGGGTGGGTGTGGGGCTGAGGGAGCAGAATTCTTGCTTTCAGTTTCCCAGGAAGACGCTGGGTGACTGGAAGGAGAGACAGGGAGAGGCACCTCGAAGGGGACAAGGCCGGTTGGTTATCTCAGTGGGAGGTGCTGGGATGGCCCCTGGGCATGCTCAGGGTGTGCTGGAATGTGACAGACCCAGAGAGGGCCAGGCTGTCCCCTGAAGGGCACAGGGGTGGGGGCTCAGATGAGCCTGGGAATATGCAGGGTGAAGGGAGATGGGCACCAGCAGGATCGGGGGGGACACCAGGGGACAGAAGGAACCAGGCCCTCAGTTGGGGAGAAAAGGGAGAGCCCCATGGATGTGTCCCAGACAGGAGGACGGTAAGGGCACTGGCTGCCTTTGGCTCCCCCTGCAGGTCCACTCTGTCCAGAGTCGTTTCACCCTCGTTCTCCCTTAAAACCCATCGATAACTCCCAGCTTGGCGGGGCTGGGCTGGTCCTCCTCCTCCTCCCCTCATGGCAGCTGGCTGTGGGGCCCATGCCTGGGATGTCAGTACCAGGAGGTTGGAGACTCCTGGTCCTTCACTGTCCAGCATTGCCGAACAGTCAGGTCCCGGAGAACTGGATCTTTGACAAGGTCTCTCATGAAATCCGTATCGAAAGCAGCAGAGGTTGGGCTGGACGGCAGCACAGTCTGGGAAATTGGCCATAGCTTGAATGACCGCTCACTGCCCTTCCTACACCACATGTGTTGGCCTGGTCCCTGCTGCTGGGGACACGGACAGACCTTGTGGCTTGAGGTTTTGTGGTCCTGGGATGGACACTGGCTGGCAAAGTCTGAACGTGGTGGGCTGGGGGCCCGACTTCAGAGCAGCTCCTGGCCTGTGCTCCATGACAGCCTGTGCAGCAGGGAGGCCTCTAGTGACGCGTCCCAGGACCATCCTCGTCAGCATTTTAACAAAGGACCAGCTGGCCGGTTTCCCATGCTTGTGGACAGTGAGGGGCTGGGAGCAGCAGCCGACAGGCTGGACGGAAAAGTCAGAACCCCAATGCCTTAAGAGGGGGCAGGGAGGCCCACCTC
>CAUYLG010038985.1:0-20000 GCA_963573385.1 Cacajao melanocephalus
GATTCTCCTGCCTCAGCCTCCTGAGTTAGCTGGGACTCCAAGGGCACACCACCACACCCAGCTAATTTTTTTGTATTTTTAGTAGAAACAGAGTTTCACCATGTCTTCATCTCTTGGCCTTGTGGTCCACCCACCTCAACCTCCCACAGTGCTAGGATTACAAGTGCGCACCACCATGCCCAGCCTAAACTTACCAATTTTCTTATTAATGGATTCATATAATATTTGGGTACCTCATACTAATGGAATCATACAATATATGTCCTTTTATGTTCAGTTTATTGCACTTAGTATGTTTTCTTTTCCCTCTCTCAATTAAAATCAAATTTGTCTGAAAGCATAACGTTTTCAAAGTTCATTCATGTTGCAGCATGTATCAGAATTTCCTTCCTGGCCGGGCGCAGTGGCTCACGCCTGTAATCCTAGCATTTTGGGAGGCCGAGGTGGGTGGATCACCTGAGGTCAGGAGTTCAGCCTGGCCATCGTGGTGAAACCCATCTTCAAAAAATAAATAAATAAAAGAAAAAAATAAAAAGAAAAGAAAAAAAAAACAATTTCCTTCCTTTTTATGGCAGTACCTTCATTTTAAAGAAATTAGCCCAGTGCAGTAGCTCACACCTGTAATCCCAGCACTTTGGGAGGCTGAGGTGGGCAGATTACTTGAAGTCAGGAGTTTAAGACCAGCCTGGCCAAAAAGGTAAAACCTCATCTCTACTAAAAATACAAAAATTAGCTGGGCGTGGTGGTGCACACCTATAATCCCAGCTACTTGAGAGGCTGACGCAGGAGAATCGCTTGAACCCAGGAGGCGCAGGTTGCAGTGAGCTGAGATTGTGCTACTGCACTCCAAGCAACAGAGCAAGACTCTATCTCAAAAAAAAAAAAAAAAAAAAGAGAGAGAGAGAGAGAGAGAGAAATGAAACTCTTGGAGAGATTAATAAATTTCACAAAGATTAGAATGTTCTAGAGCTGGGACTTTAACTCAGGTGTGAATCACTGTGCACAATGACAGTGAGAAAGTCAGATCTCTAAAGTCTCAGCTCCAAAATGGTATGAATTCTGTGTTAGGTGTTGAGTCCTTTGATGTCAAAGAAATTTTCATTAAAAGAGTTTTCTTATGTTTGATCTAAGATATTCCTGTTCTGGAAACAAATATATTTTTCTCAGCACTAGGTATACAAATTATTGTGCCTGTCAGTCTACTATGTTACACAGGCCATATATACATTAGCAGATCTGGGTGGCAAAGGATTATTATGTGTCTACATTTAGGAGAGAGGAGTAAGGAGGAGAAGATAAGATATTTCTCTAAGAAGTAGTCAGTAGCAATAGCTACAGAATCAATTCATAATTATGGAAGCTACCAATAAGCATTGTTCAGTGTTAATAAGTAAGTGGGCTAGGTGCTATGGCTTACATCTGTAATCCCAGCACTTTGTGGGGACAAGGCAGGAGGATCCTTTGAACCCAAGTATTCCAGAGAGCCTGGGCAACATAGTGAGACATCGTCTCTACAAAAAAAATTTTTTTTAATTAGCTGGGCATGATTATGCATGCCTGTAGTTCCAGCTACTCAAGAGGCTGAGGCAGGAGGATCACCTAAGCCTGGGATGTCAAGTCTGCAGTGAGCTGTGATTGTGCCACTGCACTCCAGCCTGGGCAACAGAGTGAGACTATCTCCAAAAAAAAAAGAGTAAGTTAATTTAGGCAAGTGCTTACATAGTGTGCTTTGTTTCCTTAATGGGTGGATGATGCTTGAACTCTGTAGAACAAAACCTTTCACCTTACAATTAAAAATATGGTTCAAATATTAATTTAAAAAGAAAAAAATGTATGCTTTGAGATACCCATATCTGGGAAAGAAATGCAGTCACTTAAATTTACAGTAAGGTGCTGGGCACAGTGGCTCATGCCTGTAATCCCAGCACTTTGGGAGGCCAAGGCAGATGCGGATCACTTGAGGTTGGGAGTTCAAGACTACACTGGCCAATATGATGAAACCCTGACTCTATAAAAAATACAAAAAAAAAATAGCTGGGTGTGGTGGCTCGTGCCTGTACTCCCAGCTACTTCGGAGGCTGAGGCAGGAGAATCACTTGAACCTGGGAGGCGGAGGTTGCAGTGAGCTGAGATCATGCCACTTCACTCCAGCCTGGGTGACAGAGCAAGACTGTCTCAAAAAAATAAAAAACAAACGAAAAAAAAAACCTTATAGTATGGTGTAAATTATATCAATTTCTATTCATGGAAGCAGATTTTTCACTGGGAAAGGATACAAGGAAGCTAATGTGTGGTTGTGGGCACTGTAGGGAGGGAAACTGATGGGAGGATTTAGCATTGAGAGTTCATTTTGTCTATGTCCCAATTGTGGCTAAGTTTAGCTCAGATAAGATTTGTGAGGAGTAGGGTGGAAAGTGTGATGGAAAGGGCAGTCCAGTCCTCTGATACTGTGGGTCTCATCATTGTGTCACCATCTTTGTGTTTTCATTGGAATCACCTGAGGAGCTTTATAAAACTACTGCCTGGGCCGGGCGCGGTGGCTCACACCTGTAATCCAAGCACTTTGGAAGCCAAGGCAGGCGGATCACCTGAGGTCGGGAGTTCAAGACCAGCCTGACCAACATGGTGAAACCCCGTCTTAAAACAAAACAAAACAAAACAAAAAAAAACAACTAATACCTGGATCCTATCCTCAGGGATTTAAGTTTGGTTGGTTGGTTTATTTTGTAGAGATGGGGGTCTCACTGTGTTATGCCGGCTGGTCTCAAACTCCTGGCCTCAAGCGATCCTCCTGCCTTGGCCTCCAAAAATACTAGAATTTTAGGCACAAGCTACCCCCTGGGCCTAAACGTTTTTTTTTTTTTCTCTCTCTCCCTTTTTTTTTTTTTTTTTTTTTTTTTTTTTTGTTTTTGAGATAGGGTCTCAAACCCTTGAATTCAAGTGATCCTCTAAACTCAGCCTTCAGAGTAGCTGGGACTACAAGGCACAGGCCACTCTACCTAAACATAAAAATTTTAAAAACTCTCTCCCAGTAATCCTAATGAGCAGCAAAATTTGAGAACCACTGTTCAAATGTATCACCCTGCTACATACAACCACCTATTTTTCTCTTTGTTTTCCTCAACGGTTGTCTCTCAAGCCTAAAGCAGCAATTTGATGGGACAGTAGGTTTAGAGAGGAAGCCACCTGGTTTCCTTTTTCTTTGTCATTTCAGCTCTCTGTAAGTTTAAACAAGCTTGTCCAGGTCTTAGTTCCATACCCACCCTGGACTTTGCATGTGACCAGGGATAGCTTACCTCACCTTATCTGCTATCTAGGGACACCATTACCTGTTTAGTTTATTCCTGCATTTGTGACTTCATTCATGTTTATGTAAGAATCCTGCTCCCCTTTTGAGAATAAGCAGTGAGTGCAAAGTGCTGAGAAATAGAGGGTTCCTCTTACAGATGGATGTTGATCCAGTCACCTTTCACCAGGGACTAAATTTACCTTAAAGAAGAGCTTAGATCAAATTACGCATCAGAAAGCACATTTCATTAAAGAGCAAGAAAGGGGACAGTGTTTCCCAGGAGAAGATGAAAAGAAAAGGATTTCTTTTCTTGTCAGAAGACTTGACAAAACAGCAACTGGATATCAAATGTTCAATCCTAATTAACAAATGCTCAGTAGAAAGCCTCCATCTGATTCCCTCTCCCTGACTAAGGCCAGGGAGCAAATGGCAGGTAGAAGCCACACAGGGCCCTTTCTTTAGCATTAGGGAAACCATACATTGTGATGTGCTTGAGAAAGCATTGGACAGGAGTCAAAATTCTGAATGCTTGCTTCACTGAATTACTGTGTGAACTTGGAAAAGTCACTTAACCTCTCCAAGCTTCAGTTTCCTTACCTGTAAAAATAAACCACATTGCACAAAACTGTGACTTGCCATAAACTGAAACAGAACTCCTGTCCCTCATTTGTAAGGTCAGGCCTGGAAGCACAGAACCCATCCATTTCACAGTCATGGCTCACAATGCTAAGAGCCTTATTATCTGAAGTTTCAAAACACAATTCAGTAAAATGTTTTAAATATAAAAACACAGGCAAAATTTTTGTTGAAAAGTAGATGTTACTAATATTTTAAATAGGTTGTTTCAGCTCCCACCCCCCACAAAAAAAAGACCTCCTACCTTTGAAATGTGCCACTGATATTAGCCAATATGTTACCTCAGAAATTAATAAGATTAACAAGCAACATGGAAAACAGATCTAATTTTAGTATGTGTGTATTTAAGGTTACCTTGATTATTTTACTACTGACAATGTAAATTCTCCAACTGAAAACATTCAGGACTCTCCAAACTTTAAAAGTCTCACATGTGGCCGGGTGCAGTGGCTCACACCTGTAATCCCTGCACTTTGGGAGGCTGAGGCAGGCTGATCAGTAGGCAGTCACCTCAGGAGGCTCAGGCAGGAGAATCACTTGAACCTGGAAGGTGGAGGTGGCAGTGAGCAGAGATCACGCCATTGCACTCCAGTCTGGGTGACAGAGTGAGACTTCGTCTCAAAAAACATGTACATATTAATTTTTTTAGACTTTTTTTTTTTAAAGAGATGAGGCCCCACTGTGTTTCTGAAGCTGGAGGGCAGAGGTTATTTACAGGTGTGATCATAGCTCACTGCAGCCTCAAACTCCTGAACTGAAGCAATTCTCCTGCCTCAGCGTCCCAAGTAGCTGGACTACAGGTGTGCACCACCATACCTGGTTTACACATTAATATTGTCAAATTTTTCAATCTTTTGTCCCCACAATATTTTTCTGAGTAAGATAGTGCAGCTACAACATTACCAGTTTATGAAGGGGGAAATGGTGGTCTATCATGGTGTGACTGACCACCGTGTCTCAATTTATCAGCGAGGCAAGAATAGAACTGGGATTAGAACAATTTAGGTTTACTGATGCCCAGGGAAACCACAAAACCAAGGACTTGTGGTCACTTCTTGCATGTAAAAGAAAAAGAAAGTATTTTAGGAAGCGGGAAGCACTTTAAGACTCATTTCAAGGTAAAAACAGAATGCAGAATACCTGGTCCGGGAAGCATTTTATCCTTACTTATCCTGTCTGAATAAAAAGCTGCTTCTGTGATGGTGAGCAGGTGTTAGCTATTTCTAAGCATTCCAACCAGGCTGGGGCTGAAAGGGCTTTAGACACGGAGGGCTGCCTGGAAGTTCCTACCGCATTGTTTCAGGAGGGCTCCCCTCCCCCCAGGTTAGAGCTGGGTGGGCCTCCGTAGGCCTCAGCTGGCTAGCATCTCCCTAAGCCCACTGTCTTTAATAGTGACGGTGTAAGGAATGTTGCAAGAGGTGAGTAGAGGAGGAAGAGGGCAGGAAAGAGGGTACCAAATAGGAGATGGCTTATTAAATAAGCATGGACTCTATAAATTAGGTGTTGTGTAGGCCGGGCGATCTGCGGAGTAGCCTGCATTCAGCTATTATTCTGGGGGAGGAGGGGCGGGGAGTGAAGGGGCTTAGTGTTCCGCAGAGTCCTGAAATGACTTCCCTGGAAATTCTACCTTGCAGCCACCCACCCTGAGAAACTTCTTTTGTGGAGAGGAATGGGGGTAGGGTGGGAATAGAAGTGAGAAAGACGGGACAAAACTTGGAGTATTTTGGGGTGTGTGTGCTGGTGAAGAGTGGGTGTTCTGAGCTCCCTCTTTTCCTCTGGCCCTCAGACCTCTGAGGAGATCAGACAACCCTCTCTGGAATCCACGTTTTCCAAGCTCAGCGGATCCTTTATCCAAAGAAAAATAAGAGAAGCCTATCGCCTTGCTCTATTGAGCAGGGCTATGTTTCCCACTGTGCCCCTAGAGCTTAGGAGGGGAGGGCGGGGGGAGGAGGGTAGGCCTGGGCAAAGGCATCTGCAGATGGGGGGAGCTGGCCAGGGACGGGGAAAGGTGGACCCCCGCAGTGCTTCACAGCACCTGTCACTGCGCCTCCGGAAGCTCTCCCGAGCTCTGGCCTCCCGCCCCCTTGCCCCCGCTTGCGCTCCCCTCTCCCGCCTCCTCTAGCTCCCGCCTCCCTCCCCAGCAGCTCCTCCCCATAAACTCCCCTCCTCATCAGCTCCTCCCAGATCTCCCCTCTCCCCGCTTTCTCGCTCCAGCTCCTCCCCGCCTCCTCGCTCCCCTCCCCCTCCGCCGCTGCTCCCTGCCCCCGCCGTCGCAGCCGATCTCCGTCTCCGCAGTCTGGGCCGCTGGGTGCAGACGCTGCCGCAGACCCAGCGGCTACCGCCGCCTCCCTCTATCCCAATATCCATTGTCTCCCACCCCACCTGGCCCTCCACTTCCCTCACAACCATGGCGCACGAATCCGGGAGGAGCTCTCATCTTGGGGTGCCCTGCGGGGAGCCGGCAGAGCTCGGAGGTGCGGTAGGGCCGGGCTGGGCAGGGGTGGGGGCGGAGGGGATGCACACGGCGGTGAAGACTTTCGGCGGGCGGGAGAAAATGCATGATTCTTTGCATAGGCCCCTGTCCTCACACCTATTCCTTGAACTCGGCTGGTGCCCCGGGGAAGGGAGGGTGACTGAGGAGGGGAGTAGCATGTACGTGCCTCCCTCCTCTGCCCCCCCAACCCTGCCCCATGCTGGGTTGTCTCCTGTCCACACCGATCAGGCCTGAGCTCTAGCCTTCACGGCCTGATGGTGAGCTCATCTCCCCACCCCCAACTAGCAGTTACTGGGCTCCTTGTTAATTAGAGCTAGGCATACCCAACCCAACTGCGCCACCCATGCTCTCTCTCCTTGTCTTCTCCCCAGGTGATGCTAGCGAGGAGGATCACCCCCAAGTCTGTGCCAAGTGCTGCGCACAATTCACTGACCCAACTGAATTCCTCGCCCACCAGAGCGCATGTTCTACTGACCCTCCTGTAATGGTGATAATTGGGGGCCAGGAGAACCCCAACAGCTCTTCAGCCTCCTCTGAACCCCGGTCTGAGGGTCACAATAATCCTCAGGTCATGGACACAGAGCATAGCAACCCCCCAGATTCTGGGTCCTCCGTGCCCACGGATCCCACCTGGGGCCCAGAGAGGAGAGGAGAGGAGTCTTCGGGGCATTTCCTGGTCGCTGCCACAGGTACAGCGCCTGGGGGAGGCGGGGGCCTGATCTTGGCCAGTCCCAAGCTGGGAGCAACCCCATTACCTCCAGAATCGACCCCTGCACCCCCTCCTCCTCCACCACCCCCTCCACCCCCAGGTGTAGGCAGCGGCCACTTGAACATCCCCCTGATCCTGGAAGAGCTACGGGTGCTACAGCAGCGGCAGATCCATCAGATGCAGATGACTGAGCAAATCTGCAGGCAGGTGCTGTTGCTTGGCTCCTTAGGTCAGACGGTGGGTGCCCCTGCCAGTCCCTCAGAGCTACCTGGGACAGGGACTGCTTCTTCCACCAAGCCCGTACTACCCCTCTTCAGCCCCATCAAGCCTGTCCAAACCAGCAAGACACTGGCATCTTCCTCCACCTCCTCCTCCTCCTCTTCCTCTTCGGGAGCAGAAACACCTAAGCAGGCCTTCTTCCACCTTTACCACCCACTGGGGTCACAGCATCCTTTTTCTGCTGGAGGGGTTGGGCGAAGCCACAAACCCACCCCTGCCCCCTCCCCAGCCTTGCCAGGCAGCACAGATCAGCTGATTGCCTCACCTCATCTGGCATTCCCAAGCACCACGGGACTACTGGCAGCGCAGTGTCTTGGGGCAGCCCGAGGCCTTGAGGCCACTGCCTCCCCAGGGCTCCTGAAGCCAAAGAATGGAAGTGGTGAGCTGGGCTATGGAGAAGTGATGGGTCCCTTGGAGAAGCCTGGTGGAAGGCACAAATGCCGCTTCTGTGCCAAAGTATTTGGCAGTGACAGTGCCCTGCAGATCCACCTTCGTTCCCACACGGGTGAGAGGCCCTATAAGTGCAATGTCTGTGGAAACCGCTTTACCACCCGTGGCAACCTGAAAGTGCATTTCCACCGGCATCGTGAGAAGTACCCACATGTGCAGATGAACCCACACCCAGTACCAGAGCACCTAGACTACGTCATCACCAGCAGTGGCTTGCCTTATGGTATGTCCGTGCCACCAGAGAAGGCTGAGGAGGAGGCAGCCACTCCAGGTGGAGGTGTTGAGCGCAAGCCTCTGGTGGCCTCCACCACAGCACTCAGTGCCACAGAGAGCCTGACTCTGCTCTCCACCACTGCAGGCACAGCCACTGCCCCAGGACTCCCTGCTTTCAATAAGTTTGTGCTCATGAAAGCAGTGGAACCCAAGAATAAAGCTGATGAAAACACCCCTCCAGGGAGTGAGGGCTCAGCCATCAGTGGAGTGGCAGAAAGTAGCACAGCCACTCGCATGCAGCTAAGTAAGTTGGTGACTTCACTACCAAGCTGGGCACTGCTTACCAACCACTTCAAGTCCACTGGCAGCTTCCCCTTCCCCTATGTGCTAGAGCCCTTGGGGGCCTCACCCTCTGAGACATCAAAGCTGCAGCAACTGGTAGAAAAGATTGACCGACAAGGAGCCGTGGCAGTGACCTCAACTGCCTCAGGAGCCCCCACCACCTCTGCCCCTGCACCTTCATCCTCAGCCTCTTCTGGACCTAACCAGTGTGTCATCTGTCTCCGGGTGCTTAGCTGTCCTCGGGCCCTACGCCTTCATTATGGCCAACATGGAGGTGAGAGGCCCTTCAAATGTAAAGTGTGTGGCCGAGCCTTCTCCACCAGGGGTAATCTGCGTGCACATTTCGTGGGCCACAAGGCCAGTCCAGCTGCCCGGGCACAGAACTCCTGCCCCATCTGCCAGAAGAAGTTCACCAATGCTGTCACTCTGCAGCAACATGTTCGGATGCACCTGGGAGGCCAGATCCCTAACGGTGGTACTGTACTCCCTGAAGGTGGAGGAGCTGCCCAGGAGAATGGCTCCGAGCAATCTACAGTCTCCGGGGCAGGGAGCTTCCCCCAGCAGCCGTCCCAGCAGCCATCACCGGAAGAGGAGTTGTCTGAGGAGGAAGAAGAGGAGGATGAGGAAGAAGAGGAAGATGTGACTGATGAAGACTCCCTGGCAGGGAGAGGCTCAGAGAGTGGAGGTGAGAAGGCAATATCAGTGAGAGGTGATTCAGAAGAGGCATCTGGGCCAGAGGAGGAGGTGGGGACAGTGTCGGCAGCAGCCACAGCTGGGAAGGAGATGGACAGTAATGAGAAAGCTACTCAGCAGTCTTCTCTGCCACCACCACCACCACCTGACAGCCTGGATCAGCCTCAGCCAATGGAGCAGGGAAGCTGTGATGTTTCAGGAGGCAAGGAAGAGGGGGGCAAACCAGAGAGAAGCTCAAGCCCAGCATCAGCACTCACCCCAGAAGGGGAAGGCACCAGCGTGACCTTGGTGGAGGAGCTAAGTCTGCAGGAGGCAATGAGAAAGGAGCCAGGAGAGAGCAGCAGCAGAAAGGCCTGCGAAGTATGTGGTCAGCCCTTTCCCTCCCAGACAGCTCTGGAGGAGCATCAGAAGACCCACCCCAAGGAGGGGCTGCTCTTCACTTGCGTTTTCTGCAGGCAGGGATTTCTTGAGCGGGCTACCCTCAAGAAGCACATGCTACTGACACACCACCAGGTACAGCCCTTTGCCCCTCATGGCCCTCAGAATATTGCTGCTCTGTCTTTAGTCCCTGGCTGTTCACCTTCCATCACCTCCCCAGGGCTCTCCCCCTTTTCCCGAAAAGATGACCCCACAATTCCATGAGTCTGTTTTTCTGTACCTGCTCCTCTTTCTCCCACAGAGCAGAAACAGCTTCACAGAAGGACCTCCCAGATTTACGAGCCCTGATTTTGTCTTTTTCTCTAAGTTCTTAACATGATATGTCCCTAGTGGCTTTTCTCCAGTCCCTGAGCTTGGAAATTACTGTGCTTACAAGGGGATGTCCCCCTAAGGAATTTTTCTTCCTTCCTCTTTCTTTGTACCTGAGGAAAATAGATTCCCTGCAGCTTTCTCCAGGGGAACCCTCTTCAGCTTCCCTGGTATGACCCTCTTCCCCCTCGTCTTTCCCTCTCCCTTTCCCTTTGGCAGATGCACCTGAGCACCTACAGTTGGAATTGCAGCCTAGCCCAAAAGGGCTGGTAGCTGTCTCTGGAGGGCCCAGTGCCACCCCTCTGGGGTGATCTTTCTGCTCAGCTGGTGGGTGTGGGTCCCCTATCTTTCTAGAACCAGTACGTGGCATTCCTGTTAAGTGGCCTGCCCATGAAGCCCTGGAATTCCAGCTCCACCTCCACTACCACTCCAAGCCCGGCCCCACCAGTGCTGTTTGGCCTAGGAACTGTGGCTGCGAAGGTGCCTCCAACAATGGGATCCAGGGAGGCCAAGGAGAAGACAGCCCCCCTCCTATTTCAGCCTCCTGCACCCAAGGCAGTGCCTGAGAAGCCCATCGTAGACAAGAAGTAGCAAACTGTACATCCCTTCTCCCTCCCCCTGCTCCAGAAGGTGCCGGTACTGAAGATGCTCCAGTAATTCGTGACATAACCCTAGGAAGTAGGGAGAAATGAAGGGCGCAGGACAATTTTCCCAGTAAACCCCCGGATGGTCACATTAAGGCAAAGGTGTTGGGTGTGCCAAGACCTCTCCAGCTTCTCATTCATCATGGCTTCTCAAAGCTGGGGGAAAAAGAAACAATTTTTTGCCAAGAGGTCTTCCAGAAGATATTTGGGAAATGTGAAGTTAATTTATATCTTTAAGGAGCATTGTTGGTCAGCATGGTTGATGAAGTAATGATGAGAGAGTTAAGGAATGTTGCTAAAACAGGGCTTGCTGGCACCTATGTGACTAAGAAAGGTACATGATGTAAGGGAAAGGGCCTCAAATTCTTGTGAATGTGGGCATTCTGGGTAATATTCTTTTGGGCTAATAGTGGACATAGTGTGCAGAGGTGTACCAGGGATCATGGGGGATTTCCTAGCACTAGTATGCTTCTAGTTTTAGAAACCTCTCTCCTTTATTCCCTGGCCCCTTGTATTTTCCTTATCTTCCTCTTTCAAGACCCCTATCCTCCCCATTTTGCCTATCCATAGGCTAGGGCTTGTGTCTTTGCCATTGTCTGGTTCATAGAGTCCCAGACTTTGGGAGACCAGCTCCAGGTGGTGTCCTCCCTGCCTCTCTGTCTTGTAATGAGTTGTAGTATTTACTCTTAACATAGGATCATTTGGAACAGGAAGTCTGAGGAGGAGAGAGCGAGGGTTTTGTGATTGACTGACTTGAACGATGGCTTCTCCTCAAGCTGTAGGCTCCAGAGCTTCCTAACATAGTAAACTGTCAAGAACAGACAGGGGAGACATTAGTGTCTTTCTCTCTATCATTAAAGGTGTTTTAACCAAATATTTATGTGTTTCTCCTTATTTCATGATTACATAGCCAGCTGGGGTGTGATATGGGCATTCCCCAACATTGAGATTCCCTTCCCACCTGCATCTCCTGCCAAAGCTGAACATATGGTGTTAAAATCTTTACTTTATTCAGCTTTGTCCTAAAACAACCTTCAGTTAATGTAACTTCCCTGTGGAAATTGCTCCCTGTGGAGTTGGTACTCCCAAAAGGTAGGCATTTGCCCACTGTATCCAGTCATTGTCTAGATTTTCTCTACCAAGAACCTTCCATCACTAGGCTTTTGTGTGAGTTTTGTTTGGAGGTTGGAAACTTTCTTTTCAGTCTTTCTCAAACCACAGATCAGCCTTCTGACATCAGTGAATCTGTAGAACCAAGGTGAATTAAACTTTATGATCTCTGAGTTCTGATGTCATAATCAGAAAGAAAAAAAGATATAATTAAACCCTAAAAATTTCTACCAAGACAAAGGAGGATTCTTAGCATTAAGAATGCAAAGGGGCTGGGTGTAGTGGCTCACGCCTGTAATCCAAGCACTTTGGAGGCCAAGGCAGGTGGATCACCTGAAATCGGGAGTTCAAGACCAGCCTGACCAACATGGTGAAACCCTGCCTTAATTAAAAAAAAAAAAAAAAAAGAATGCAGAGGAAGCACATAGGGGTGGGGATAAATAAAACATGTATTAATTTTGTGTGTGTGTGTGTGTGTGTGTGCCAGTCACAGTGGCTCACGCCTGTAATCTCAACATTTTGGGAGGTCTAGCAGGCAGATGTTTGAGACCAGCCTGGGCAACATGGCAAAACACTGCCTCTACAAAAAATATAAAAATTAGCTGGGTATGGTGGTGTACACCTATGGTCTCCGCTAAACAGGAGTCTGAGGTGGGAGGATCACCTGAGTCCGAGGAGCTTGGTTTGTAAGATTATATCATTGACTCTTAGTGCTAAAAGGTTGGAACTGGTAAAATTATTTGCCCAAAGTCACTCAGTGGCAAAGCTGGATTAAAAGCCCAAGTATGGCCAGGCACGGTGGCTCACATCTGTAATCCTAGCACTTCGGGAAGCCATTCCACGTGGGATCACTGGAGCCCAAGAGGTCAAGACATGCCTGGACAACAAAGTGAGACCCTGTCTGTGCAAAAAATAATTAGCTGGTTGGGTGAGGTGGCTAACGCCTGTAATCCCTGCACTTTGGGAGGCCAAGGCAGGTGGAATCACCTGGGGTCAGGAGTTCAAGACCAGCCTGGCCAACATGATGAAATCCTGTCTCTACTAAAAATACACAAAATTAGCTGGGTGTGATGGCGTGTGCCTGTAATCCCAGCTATTCAGGAGGCTGAGGCAGGAGAATCGCTTGAACTCAGGAGGCGGAGGTTGCAGTAAGCCAAGATTGTGCCACTGCACTCCAGTCTGGGCAACAAGAACAAAACTCTGTCTCAAAAAAATAATAATAATTAGCTGAGCATGGTGACAAGCACCTGTAATCCCGGCTACTCCACTGTAGTTTCATCTACTCGAGGGGCTGAGGTGGGAGATGGAGGCTGCAATGAGCTATAATAGCACCACTGCACTCCAGCTTGGGTGACAGAGTGAGACCCTGTCTCAAAACAAAACAAAAAAACAACCCAGCTAGGCAGAATTCCAGCCATTGTACTACTTTCACTGATCAGAGATGGCACTTGCTTCCTGCCACATCACTTAAGACTCTGGAGGCTGGGCACGGTGGCTCAGGCCTGTAATCCCAGCACTTTGGGAGGCCAATGCAGATGGATCACAAGGTCAGGAGATTGAGACCATCCTGGCTAACATGGTGAAACCCCATCTCTACTAAAAATATAAAAAATTAGCTGTGTGTGGTGGCGGGCATCTGTAGTCCCAGCTACTCAAGAGGCTGACGCAGAATTGCTTGAACTCAGAAGGCGGAGGTTGCAGTGAGCCAAGATTGCTACACCCCAGCCTGGGCGACAGAGTGAGACTCCACTTCAAAAAAAAAAAAAGACTGGATGTGAAGCTGCCTATAAAAGAGAAACAGATGAGTAAATCTATTCCTTTTTGGGGGTAGGGGGTGGGGGAGGGACAGAGTCTTAGAGTCTTAACTCTGTCACCAAGGCTGGGGGTACAATGGCACAATGACAGTTCACTGCAGCCTTGACTTCCCAGGCTCCCATCTCAGCCTCCCAGGGAGCTGGGACTATAGGTGTGCCCCATCATGCCCAGCTCATTTTTTGGTATTTTCTGTAGACAAAGGGTTTCACCATGTTGGCCAGGCTGGTCTCAAACTCCTGGGCTCAAGTGATCTGCCTGCCTCGGCTTCTCAAAGTGCTGGGATTACAGTCATGAGCCACTGCACCCGGTGTAAACCTATTCTTAATTTAAGATAAAGAACCAATGTTTAATTCTAGCTGCCCCCACCAGAGCAGTACAAGCCCCCTTTAAAATGTAATTGGTGAATAGGAACACATGGGAATCTTTAATTTCTGGCAAAGCTTTATAGATCTGCTTTTTCTCTCAGCCTGTGGAAGGAGGTGGGTCACCAATCCTTCCATCCCCTTAACCTCTCCCACCCCCACTGGACACAGATAATGCCATTTAACTAATTAAACCAGACTTGCCCTCTCTTTAGGTGCCAGTTCCCATTATGGTAACAGCTGTCAGTGAGGCTTCTATTGATGGATACTTCCTTGGGCAAGCCAGCACTAAGCCTGAATCTCCACCCCCCTTTTCACAGCTCCATTTTCTGTCTGCCTCCTTTTCATTCCTTTCCCTCTCCTCTCCTGCTTTTTCTCCTTTCATTGACCTCTTCTTATTCGATAGCTTTTATTTCTATTTCTTTTCTTCCTTCATCCCTAATTTATTCTTTCCCTTCTTAGAGCCTTTAATTTCTTCCTTCTTACAACTGACCCTATCTCTACATTCAGCCCCATCATTTCCTACTCTCAGTAACTTTTTGCCGGACAATCTTTTTGGAAGTTGAATTAAGTCTAACCTGCAGAAATGAGTATGTAAATAAATGCAGCTTGTAAAACACTTATTTTACATGAAACAGAGGATCTAGTTCAAACTGGTTGAATAAGTCATTGCTATTATAAGAAGCAAGAGACAGCTTCTTTGCTCATTCATTCAGTTGACTTTTGAGGATTTACTTTGTTTCAGAGACCAAGTGTTTTCAATTCCTAGTCAAAATAATTTTTAGGCCAGGCACGGTGGCTCAGGCCTGTAATCCCAGCACTTTGGGAGGCCGAGACAGGCAGATCACCTGGACAAGCCTGGCCAACATCTCTACTAAAAATACAAAAATTAGCCGGGTGGTAGTGGCCTGTAATCCCAGCTACTCAGGAGGCTGAGGTAGGAGAATTGCTTGAATCCCTTGAACCTGGGAGGCAGAGGTTGCAGTTAGCCAAGATTACGCCACTGCACTCCAGCCTGGGTGATGGAGACTCTGTCTCAAGAAAAAAAAAATTATTTTAAAAAGAGACCAAGTGCTGGTTAGGTATAAAGATAAATACTGTCATCCCTCACTTAATAACCAGGACACATTCCAAGAAATGTATCATTAGGTAATTTTGTTGTGCAAACCTCATAGAGTGTACTTACACAAACCAAGATGGTATAGCCTACTACACACCTAGATTATATGACATAGCCTATTGATCCTAGGCAGCAAACTTGTACAGCATATTACCAGACTAAATACTGTAGCCAACTGTAGCACAATGGTATTTGTGTATCTAGACATACAAAAGGTACAGTAAAAATACAATAGGAAAAATTAAAAACTGGTACACCTATATAGGGCATTTTCCATGATGGATTTGCAGGACTGGAGGTGGCTGTGGGTGAGTCAGTGAGTGTATGGTAAGTGAATGTGAAGGTCTAAGACATTACTGTAAACTTTGTAAACACCGTATGCTTAGACTACACTAAATTTATTTAAAACGAAGTAACTGTGCTACAACATTAAAGCAACTACAAGATCACTAGGTGATAAGAATTGTTTAGCTCCCTTATGATCTTATGGAACCATTGTTGTGCATGTGGTCTGTAGTTGACCAAAACATCAGTATGTGATATTTGACTGTAAGAGAAACTTCTGCCCTTAGGAGAGCTCAGTCTCGGAGGAAAAAAGTAAACAGATACTTTTTGTTTAAGAGACAGGGTTTCGGTATTGTACATGCTGGACTCCAACTCCTTGGCTCAACTGATCTTCCCATCTCAGCCTCCTGCAACTACAGGCACACACTATGGTGCTCAGCTTTAAACAAATACTTTTATTTGGGGTTAACAGGAACTATGACAGAAATGTGCAATGTTCTATGGAATCCAAGAGAGGGAATTCAAACTTGCAATTCAAAAATGAAGAAGGGAAAGGGAGCATACGATTCTCTTGAATTCTGCTTTCACAGTAACCACTCTCAAGTATATTAACTCAGTCTATACAACTTAGGAACCAATGCAGTTGCCATTTAACAACCTACATAAGGGCAAGCGCAGTGGCTTGGAAGGCTGAGGCAGGTAGATCACCTGAGGTCAGGAGTTCAAAACCAGTCTGGGCAATGTGGTGAAATGCTGTCCCTACTAAAAATACAAAATTAGCCAGACTTGGTGGTATATGCCTGTAATCCCAACTACTCAGGAGACTGAGGCAGGAGAATCGCTTGAACCCAGGAGGCAGAGGTTTCGGTGAGCCAAGATCATGCCATTGCACTCCAGCCTGGGCAACAAGATAGAAACTTTGTCTATAAATAAATAAATAAATAGGCTGGGCCCAGTGGCTCACGCCTGTAATCCCAGCACTTTGGGAGGCAGAGGCGGGCAGATCACCTGAGGCCAGGAGTTCGAGACCAGCCTGGCCAACATGGTGAAACCCCATTTCTACTAAAAAAAAAATACAAAAATTAGCCAGGTGTGGTGGCAGGTGCTTGTAATCCCAGCTACTCGGGAGGGTGAGGCAGGAGAATCACTTGAACCCAGGTGGCGGAGGTTACAGTGAGCCGAAATCGCACCATTGCACTCCAGCCAAGGGGAAAAGAGCGAGACTTCATCTCAAAAATAAATAAATAAATAACAATACAAAAATTAGCTGGGCACAGTGGCAGGTGCCTGTAATCCCAGCTACTTGGGAGGCTGAGGCAAGAGAATTGCTTAAACCCAGAGGCAGAGGTTGCAGTGAGCTGAGACTGTGCCATTGTACTCCAGCCTGGGAAACAGAGCAAGACTCATTCTCCAAAAAAAAAAAAAAAAAAAGAACCTATATAAGATCCATCATACTCTATTTGGCAGACACAGAGATGGGCTGCTTTTGAGATGTTCCTTCAAGAAAGAACTGACTATCTAGCAATAAGGAGCTAGATAGTCAGCTGACAACCTCCAGCTGTACTGCTTTTCTCCAATCCTTGGCCCAAAACTGAGCAAGGTACAAGGGCTTAGCCATTGGAACACAGGACTCTAATGAACAATCTTTGCTCTGTTACTTCCCATTGAACTGACAGAGACTTTGTCAGGTCTGCATTGTGGTCTGACAGCTCTCCCTAATCAATTCCACTTCCCCCTTCCCCCACTGCCTTTCCTTATACCAGTAAAACTCTCCAGTAAAACTTTTGTACTCCTAATTCTGTCCCAGCATCTGCTTCTCAGAGAATCCAACCTGTGTCACCCCTGAACAAGGCCCAAAATTTATTGACACATTCTCATTTCTCAGAAGCTCCTGCACCTGTAACTTTGGTTATCGTCCCTGCAACTTCTTAGTCAATCAACAAACACCTGTCTTCTGATCCCCAAAACAGATTTCACTAATCTTATTCTCAATTAGACCCAACTTCTATGACTTTCCTTTACATTTCCTTATTTTATTTATTTATTTTTTTTTGAGATGGAGTTTCACCCTTTTTGGCCGGGAGTGCAACGGCACGATCTCGGCTCACTGCAACCTCCGCCTCCCAGGTTCAAGTGATTCTCCTGCCTCAGCCTCCGGAGTAACTGGGATTACAGGCGTGCACTACCACACCAAGCTATTTTTGTATTTTTAGTATAGATGGGGTTTCTCCATGTTGGTCAGGCTTGCCTCGATCTCCCAACTTCAGGTGATCTGCCCACCTCGGCCTCCCAAAGTGCTGGGATTACAGGCATGAGCCACCGTGCCCGGCTTCCTTATCTATTCTAGCATTTATTAACAGTACGTTGACTCATCCTAGTGGACATTCTGTTTTTAGTCAGATATGAACAAGACTTGAGGAAAAACAAGTTCATCCAAAGAATCAAGTAAAAAGTGAAGGGCTGGGCGCAGTGGCTTTCACCTATAATCCCGGCACTCTGGGAGGCCGAGGTGGGCAGATCACGAGGTCAGGAGTTCAAGACCAGCCTGGCCAACATAATGAAACCCCATCTTTACAAAAATACAAAAGCTAGCCAGGCATGGTGGTGGGCGCCTGTAGTCCCAGCTATTTGAAAGGCTGAGGCAGAAGAATCTCTCGAATCTGGGAAGCAGAGGTTGTAGTGAGCCGAGATCATGCAACTGCACTCTAGCCTGGGCAAGAGGGCGAGACTCCCTCTCAAAACAAACAAAAAAACCAGTGAAGTATTCGGTTAGTACTGTGTTTTAGATGGGGTCTCAGTATGTTGTCCAGGTTGGTCTTGAACTCCTGAGTTCAAGGGATCCTCCCACCTCAGCCTCCAAAGCATTTGGGATTACAGGCACACACCAAGCACACAGCCAGTTACTGTCTTAATACTTACCTATTTGCTTATGAGTCCATGGAGTGCCTGGTAGGATGGCTTGTCTATGTTCCATTTGGTGAGGACTGGGCTCACTCGGGCAGCTTTGATTTGGACTGGATGAGTCAAGATGGCCTCACTCACTTCTGGCTACTTGGATGGCTGGCTGGAATGCTGAACCCTCTCTCCTTACCATCCTTCATCTTCCAGGGTCTCTCTTTGCAAGTAGTCTATCAGGGTAACTGGACTTCCATGAAGTCCCAGGGTTCCAAGAGGGCAGAAACAGAAGCTGTGGCAGCACATTTGGAGGTCCCTCAGATCTGTCTCTTGCTTCAACAGTGTTTAGATGGAACAGACCCAGGGACTCCCTCTCAAAAATAAGAAACAAAACAAAACAACACTCTGGAAGCTGTAATGCCTTTTAAGGTTAGGCTTTGGAACTCAGGGAATATCACTTCTGCCACATTCTTTTGGCAAAAGCTAGTCAGAAGCCTAGCTCAGATTCAAGAGGAGGAGAAATAAGCTTTACTTATCAATTGGAAGAGGGGCTAAGTCACAGTGCCTAGTGGCATGAGGATGGGAGGCATTGTTGTAGCCAACTCTGGAAGCAATCTACCATAGCAGATATGAGGAGAAGTTGAGAAGTGTAATGCATGCAGCACCCATCTGCTCAAAATTAGGCTTATACTCTGCTTTGACTAGAAGAAGTCTGCATTTTTCCCTCCTCCTCCTCCTCTGTGTACTGCTGAGGGCTGTGGGCTGACAAGAAAGCAATGTCTTTCTTTCGAGCAGCAAACTGGTCAAGAGGAGTCTAAACAGAATCTCTCTGTAAGATCATGCTAAGAGGCCTTCCTCTACTTCTAAAATTTGCCCAATACGCCACTGTAGCAATTTACCCAGAGTTATTGTGAAGGCAAAGACTTCTGGGAGCTGCCCTTGATTTGATTGACTTTCAGGAGTACTTGTGCTACTTCTTTGTATTTTGTATGTGAGAAGTGGGAATCCAAATCTTAGGTATCACAAATTCTTATTTTTTTTTTGTTTCTCTTTTTATGAGATGGAGTCTTGTTCTTGTCGCCCAGGCTGGAGTGCAATGGCATGATCTCAGCTCACTGCAACCTCCACCTCCCATGTTCAAGCGATTCTTCTGCCTCAGTCTCCCCAGTAGCTGGGATTACAGGCATGCACCACAACACCCAGCTAAATTTTTGGATTTTTAGTAGAGACGGGGTTTCATCACATTAGCCAGGCTGGTCTCAAACTCCCAGCCTCAAATGATCCACTCACCTTGGCCTCCCAAAGTGCTGGGATTATAGGTGTAAGCCACCGGGCCTGGCAGGTATCACAAATTCTTTCAGAGATTGAATCTCTTCCACTAGAAAATCCTTCCTTACCTAAACAAAAATGCCTACATTTAGAGGCTTGACGTTTGAAATCATGTCTTTAATATGAATCAACTTCTATCTTCTGTGAGGCTACGTCCAGTACTCTTTCCCCACCAAGATTATTTCATCTTATTGCTATATAACCTATACATTTCATTTCTGGGTGTTAAGAACCTTCAAAGAATAGTGATTTCATTAAGGGAAGAACCACATTTGCGAAAAATTAACTCTAACAGTGCTATACTACTTCAATAAAAGGATTATCTCATTTCAATAATAATACATATGTCTAAACATAGGGTCACACAGGATACAGCCCAAATGAAAGAAAAAAAGCAAAAACAGCCTGTTGACAACCTTTCTGAGTGCAGGTTATTAAAGGAAGCAAAAATCCTTGGGTAGAGCAGTGCACTTGAGTAATGTTCCATGACTTCACATCAGCCAACTCTCCTGAGTATTTCAGTAAAGGAATTTTTCTTTTTTTTTTTTTTTTGAGACAGGATCTCACGCTGTCACCCATGCTGAAATG
>CAUYLG010038986.1:0-13515 GCA_963573385.1 Cacajao melanocephalus
CAGTAGAACAAGAATCCTGTTCTCTCTCCCTCTTTTTCTTCCTCTTTCTTTCTCTCATACATTCTTTTTCTTTCTTTCTTTCACTCTCACTTTCTTTCCTCTCTTTTTCTTTCTTTAAAAAAAAAAAAAAAAAAAAAAGAACTGCTTTTGCTATTGTAAATGTGGTATCTGTTGACGGGAGATTGTCCTTCCCTTCTTTGAACTGGGATACAGAAAACAATTAACCATATAGAGTTGTAAACCAAAAATTTACAACAGCCACGGGGGTCCTGATGACATGTGCCCGAGACGGTCAGAGCACAGCTTGGTTTTATACATTTTAGGGAGATACATCAGTCAACATATGTAAAATGAACATGGATTGGTTTGGTCCCGAAAGGCAGGACAACTCGAAGTGAGGAGGGGGCTTCAGAGCACAGGTAGGTGAGAGACAAACATTTGCATTCTTTTGAGTTTCTGGTTGGCCTTTCCAAAGGAGGCAATCAGATACACATTTATCTCAGTGAGCAAAGGGATGACCGAATAGAATGGGAGGCAGGTTTGCCCTAACCAGTTCCCAGCTTGAATTTTCCCTTTAGCTTAGTGATTTTGGGGTTCCAAGATATTTTCCTTTTAAATTTCCCAACTTTTCTATTTTAAAATCTTTTTCAGGAAGCATTTTAAAAGAAAATGAGTTTCTTAAGGACATATGAGACATCAATCAACATATGTAAGATGAACATTAGTTCAGTCTGGAAAGGTGGGAAACTCAAAGTAAACGGGCAAGTTGAAGTGGAGAGGGGGTTTCCAGGTCACAGGTAGGTGACAGACAAATGGTTGCATTATTTTGAGTTTCTGATTAGTCTTTCCAAAGGACTCAATCAGATATGCATTTATCTTAGTGAGCAGAGGCATGACTTTGAATAGAATGGGAGGCAGGTTTGCCCTAAGTGGTTCCCAGCTTGAATTTTCCCTTTAGCTTAGTGATTTTGGGGTTCCAATATGTTGAGCGAAATTTATACCTGGTTTAGCCTTGCCGCAGGACTGCATAGGGCAAACAGCCCAGGCCCCTTCACTTAAGACCCATTTACAGTTTCCCTCTGCACTTTCTTCTGTTTTCCCAGAGTACCTTCCAAGCAACAGATACCACAGTGATTGCTGAGATCTGACAAAGAAAAAGACTACCACTCAATATCTGAAACAAAAAGCTGAATCTAATGCTGCACGGTCTCCTTCAGTAAAGCAAGGAGCCGATTGTCTATAGGAGTTTGTGGAGCATGAAGTTGAGGGATTGGTAGACTTTCAGAGGTGGGAGTGGGTTGGTTGTTTCCAGCTAGGGAAACCTGGTTGTTTAGATGAGATTGCTGTGGATTGGCTGGCTTTCAAAAGCACAGGGCTGTTTCTGGCTAGATTTCAGAAGTGTGTTTACTTAGGTAAGCTGCCATCAATCCACTATACCAGACTATTTTATTTTTTTCCTTTTTGTTTTTTTTTGAGACAGGGTCCCACTCTGTTGTCCAAGCTAAGGTACAGTGTGCAATTATAGCTCATTGCATTCTCAAACCCCTGGGCTCAAGTGAACCTCCTACTTTAGTCTTTCACAATGCTGGGGTTACAGGTGTAATCCACCATACCCAGCCCATTAAACCAGTTTAGAACTGGTTCTGGTGGTTACTTGTTGCCATAACTACGGCACATTTCATCTTTTTCTAGGAGTGTCGGAATTTTTTTATTTTCAGGTCTCTGCCTTCAAGGAAATCATAGTCTACGTGGGGGATAGCCAAGCAAGCTATACATAGAGACAGCGTAACAGGGAAGTTAAAAGCACAGGTTTCTTGCTAAACATGAAAGATTGGATACTTGCATTTCTTTCTGCTTCGTCCTGAATTTTCACCTAGATGACACTAAAGGGATTTTAAAAGGCATATATCTAAGAGAAAAAACATGAAGAGAGACAACAGGAGGAGGTAGAAGAACAGTTGAGAGATGCCAATTAAATTTTGGAAGCCCCCAAATCAGTTTGCAATTGCTAACTGATCTAGCAGACCAGAGAAAGCTGAAATGACAGTGCCTGCAGAGAGGGAAGCCAAAAAGAAAAACCCTGCCTTAAAACCCTGGAAAATCTCAGGAATAGATGGTATTAGTCATCTCTGAAGGTAGGGGTGAGAAGTGAGCCTGAAAACAGAACGATGGATTGAATATCTGTGAATGAAACAGGCCCTTACACCCCTTTCTATACCATAGGCAGACAAGTAACCCAACCCAGAAGAAAATGAAAAGGTATTGAACTGAGGAACTCAAACTCAGGCATAGGTGAAAGGCAGGAAGCTATGCAGAAGGTAGGGGAAATAATTGGAAATTGATATATCTCAGAGTAAGACTCTAAAGCCTCCTTCCTTAACATGGCTCTTAGAATGCTGGCATCTACAGCGCCCACCCAAGTATGGAACTGGAAGGAGAATTTCTCCTGGGGAATGTGGCCACCCCTAGAAAAAAGACCTAGAGATGCTGACATATTTCTGGGCAAGTTTCCCCTAGGGAATAGCTGGGGCCCTACCCAATCATTCTGTAGTAAGTCTATAATTTAATACATTGCACTTCTCCACAAAGGTTTTGTTATTAGGTTTCAGTGCCTCATTCTTAGGTATAAATCAATAGGTAAGAATCACCAGACATTTGAGGAAAGTTTCCAGCATGAAGAAATAGAGATAAAACAAATAGAAAAGAATTAGGAGGAAACTGAGGCAACAGAGGAATCAGAAAAGTTAAGACCTACAAGTTATGGTCTTGGAGAGATAAAAGGAGCTATTGCATTCATGAAGGAAAAATGAGATGTTTTTTAAAAGCCATATGTCAGCAAGCCAGTTTCAGTGTTATGTACTTGTAGTCCCAGCTACTTGGGAGGCTTGCTTGAGCCAGGAGTGTGAGGCCAGCCTGGCAACCTAGTGAGACCCTGTTTCTCTCTCTCTCTCTTTTTTTTAAAGGCATATGTACAGGATAAAAAGATCTCTTGGAAAATAAAAGTCATGATAAAAAATGGATAGAAGGAAAAAAATTGAAAAATATTAAATCCAGCTTCTCTGTGTTTGAATTTCCTTCCCCCGCTCCCCTGAGACTGGGTCTTGCTATGTTACCCTGGCTGGTCTCAAACTCTTGGGGTCAAGTAAACATCCTGCCTTAGTCTCCTGAGTAGCTGAGATCACAGGTGCATGCCATTGCCTCCAGTTAATTTCCTTTTCTATAAAATGGGGATGACAGCAGCCACTAGTTTATAGTGTGTCATGAGTATTAAATGATTTAGTACATGCAATGGGCATGTAGTTCTTGCTACGTTATTTTTCACTTGCTATTTTGCCTTTTAGAGCAGAATAGGTGTCGTTTTCTGTTTAATTTTAGCATATGTATAAGGCTATGTAAGTAAATGCTACTTATTTATTGGTTTAGGAAAAACAAGTCTATGTAAACAACATAAAAAAGCATGTTATATTACTTAAAAGAACTTTTAAAACTGAATTAGTAGTAATTATTTCTAAGCACAAGAAGGCAATGGAAAATTTATGAAGCCTGTTGCCAGCTGTTTTGATCTCTAAACTTAGAGTGACAGACTGGGGATTGAAGTTCATTTGTTTTTTTAAAATTCATGCACTCTGCACCTATTTCCATATGTCAGGCATTGTACTAGGTGCTGGAATTTGGTATTTTCATAATTGCACTTTAAGAAATACAAAAATGGCTATCTGAAAAACTTTTTAAAAAATGTAAGATTGTAAATTAATGATGAGGAAATATCTGTCAGAAAGTAGAACAAAAGATAAAAAGACGGTAAACAGGAGGGCAAATATAAGAAAATCAGAAAATCAGCAATCAGCTTAGGAGATATAAAATCTGATTAACAGGAGATATATATATATATATATATATAGAGAGAGAGAGAGAGAGAGAGAGATAGAAAGAGAGACAGAGACAGACAGAGAGACTGAGAGAGACAGAGAGAGGAGAAGAGCGAGAATGAAAGAAATAGGGGGTAGAGTGTTATCAGTAAATAATATTTTTAAAATTCTCAGAATTAAGTTTCTGATTGATAGGACCCACTGACGTATACCAAGGTACCTCATCTTGAAATTTCAGAATCCTAGGGACAAAAAGAGGATCATAAAAGCTTCCCAAGGATTTAGAATCATAATGGCATTGGCTACTCAAAGGCGACACTGGAAACTGTGAGACGATAGAACAATGTCTTTAAAATTCTTGGAGAAAAATGATTTCCAACTTGGAATTATAAACAAATCAGATATGAGGATAGGACAAGTTTTAATCTCTACTAGTTCACCCCAATCTTCCTTTTTTCAGAAAGCTACAAAAAAGAAACTAAAGGGATTAACTTAAGATCCAGAAAGTGAGAAATTTATTACAAGAAAGAGACAAAGGGAACCCCCAGGATGAGGGTGAAGGTAGATCTTAGACAGCAGCTGGGCAGCAGCACTATAGAGAGCCAATGGTCCAGATTGGTGCAAGTTAGAATGGTCTGGGAGAGGTAGCTCCAGGAAAATGAAATTCCTACCATACCCAAAGAACTTAAATGTATTGGGATATAGACAACTGGGCTAGAGTTTAGGGATGATAGAGTGATTGAAAATTAAATTTGTCTCCAGAGAAAAAAGTGACACTAATATATTTATTTTGTTTGCTTAGAAAACAAGAAGATTAGATGAGATTTTATTTGCCTAGAAAACCAGGCAAACAAAAACATCAGCCATTTTTAAATTCCAGAGCAAAAACAAAGATGTATAAGAAACGTAACATATAGTACACTACATATAATTAGTCCATTGCGTGGCTCAGCTGTGCTTGGCACATGGTAAGTGCTTAACAAATTGTAGCTATGTAAGATGTATTAAGTGACATAATAGAGAAAATATAAAGCTGCATAAGAAGACTTTTCAAAGTAGAACTTAACTCTGTCAGGAGGAGACAGGAAAGGTTTCACAGAGTAGAAAGCCACAACGGGGTATAGGTGGATGAACAGAGTTTGACAGGTGATGAGTGGGAAGAACATTCCAGTGTAGAGAGGTATATGCTGTAACATAAAAATCTGAAAGGTAATGTGTTAGCAATGAGAATGTGAACCAAGAATTTATATATTGTGCTTAGTTGACTTTCAACATAAGACCTACAGATAAATTGTTATGGACATTTAGGATCTCAGGGAATATTGCTCCCATGAACTCTTCCTGAGTAATGTACTAGAAAATGAGCCCCAGCTATGCAAAATGACTAGAGAGGCACTGACATAAAGACTAGTGGCACTGGTCATTAATAGGTCTAACATCACAAACAGGGAGATGATGTACATTGTGTACATCCTACTGCAAGAGCATGGCACTAGCTGTGAAGCAACAGTGCCAAGAAAATTAAACTTAAGTCTAATCATGATGGAAACCTAAGATGGGTAGAGACTAAACTGAGAGAGAATTTGGAAGCACCCAGACCCAGGGTTCCGTAAGGAGAGCGAAGGAAGGGTAGGAGGGAAGAATGATGTGAGACTCCCAGTGCAGGTCACCTTCCAGTATTTAATCCAACATTTTTTATCTTTAAGCTGGTGACACCTTTGGATATCACCTATGATCTCTGAGTCACACAATGTTGCTTTGCCTTAATTTTGGCTCTCTGATGAAGAAGACTGAATTAATCACACAGCTCAATTCCTAGCACATTATCATCATTAGTCTGAGCAAGTTCCTTCTCTTGTTTTATTTATTCCCTATTAACCCCATTTCCTACTTCCATTTCCTTCCTCTCCTATAGGCAAATATTCTAGTCTATTTAATGTGTTTTTTGCTTGTTTGTGTATATAGTTCTTACAAAACAGGTATCTTCATATGCATGTGTATTTTTGTTTACAAAAAATGTACATCATATATATCTTACTCTTGGGCATTATGCTTTAAGTTCAGCCATGTTGTAATGTACAAATCTGATCTATTTCTAATTTAGTCTTCCAGTGATGGACACTCAGATTACCTTCTGTTCACTGTACCACAAATATTGTTAAAATGCAAATCTTTGCATATGTACCCCTGGGACATATTTGACCTGAGACTATGGACCTGAGACTATTTGAGCTTGGGAAGGAGCTTAAATACTGCCCAATATTCATTCAACGATAATTAATAAGTATTTATTGAATGTTACTATAGTACCAGGCACTATTTTAGTTTCTAGGCATATAGTGGGAAACAAGATAGACAAGGTTCTTGCTCTCAAATAGCTCACTTTCTAGTGTAAAGAAACAGAATAAAGACAGTTTTTATAGGTAGTAAAAAGTCCTATGCAGAGAATGAAAACACTGTGATATGCTAGTGTCACAATGCCTATTTAGATGAGTTAGATAAGAATAAACATTAGAGCTAAGATCTTGAATGACAAGAAAAGGTCAGCTAGGTAAAGAGCTCGGTTAAAAGCCTCCTAGGGAGAGGACATGGTAGTACAATGGCCCTGAGGAGGGAATAGCCTTGACATGGGGGGAGAACAGCAAGAAGGTCCACTGTAGGGAAGACAAAGAGTACAGTGGAAGAGAAGTGTATTGGTTATCTATTGTTATGTAACAATATTACCACAAATGTAGCAGCCTGGCACAGTTTAGCTGGGTCCTCCGCAAAGCTGCAATCAGGGTATTGGCCAAGGGAGGGTTCCCATGGGAGGCTCATCTGTGAATCTGCTTCCAAGCTCAAGTAGTTGTTGGCAGAATTCAATTTTTTGCAGGCTCTTGGCTCAACCTCTTGCTGGCTGTTGGCTGGAAGGGCCTCAACCTCTTGCTGGCTGTTGTCTGGAAGCTGCCCTCAGTTCCTTGCTGTGGGGGCCTTCCCATCATGGCTGCTTGCTTCCTCAACACCAGCATGGGAGAGTTTCCTAGCAAGAGAGGTTATGGTCTTGTGTAAGGTTATCACAGAGGTGATGGCCCATCATCCTAGCTGTATTCTATTCATTAAAAACATATCCAGGTCCTGCCCACTCAAGGGGAGGGAATTGCACAGGCATAGATACCTGGAGGTGGGGATCATGGGAGCCATGTTAGAGGCTGTCAGCCACAATGAGGAAAAAGAGGTGGAGGTTGGGGGAGAGTTTATACCATGAACACCACACCATCTTAAGTACTGTAGTATGAGTTTGTTTTCTCCAAGTGAGGTAAAAAATCATTAGGAGACCTGAGCAGGAGATTATACCAGATTTTAAATTCGTAACTATCACTCTGCTTCAGTGTCTAAGAGAAATTTTAGTGGGGTCAGCAGGGAAGCAATAGTTTGCCCAAGTTCACAAACTATCATTGGAAGAGCTAGAATTAGAATTCTGCCTGCCTGGTTCATAGTCCAGTTCTCTTTCTACTATGCCATTATAGATGCCATGATCGATCCAGTACCTTCTCTCTATATCAGCTAACTCCCATTGCCTGCCCTCTACCTCTTACCTTCAAATTTTGCTTTAAACAAACAACCATTGCACAGGCTGCTCTGAAGAAGAGGCATTGTTGCTGCAACTCTAAATAATGTTTTTAGAATTGGTAACATTAACAGTGATAGTGTCAGGTAGGGGTAGCAAAAACAATTATCTTAGAGAAAAGATGCCTACTCCAGCATTGGCAATAAACCAGTCTACCCCTCTATGTAGTAACTCCTGTGATGCCCCCTGTACACATTTATAGAAGTCTGGGTATCCCAAGCAATGCAAAGCATGGCAAAAGAGGCTATACTGTCTTCTTGATTTGCACTGTCCTGAGATGTGGGGTTTTTGTCTTATGAATCCTTTATGCAGTGCCCTACTTCCTTTCCCTAGGCTGTCCTAGTCCTTTTGTGGGATGTATTCTTCCCTGGCTACTTTTAGAGTAGATAACGGCACATGAGTGGAAACTGTTTCTGTAAGAATAATGACCAATTACTATTTAATGACAGGCAACGTGCTAAGTACTTTACATCTATTAGCTCATTTAATCATCAAAACACTCCTATGAATTATAATCTCATTTCAGAGGAAATAAAACTAAAGCTCCAAGAAGCTGACTTATTAGCTAGTGGTTTTCTCTCTTTCCTATTAAAAAAAAATTTGCCTGAATAGTGAAACATTTAACATTTAAGTGAAGTTCCATTTATTCTCCTACCATGTTATTTTACTTATTAGTTGTTAGGCATTTTGAAAACAAATTATGAAGCCTTTAAAAGTACACATCTTTTAAAATTTCCTCTGAAAATCAACATTTTGTTTTCCTTTCTTCTCTATGGCCCCAAGTTAATTTCAGTGCCAACCTACATGAAGAATATGCATGCTCTGAGGATTCCTGCTGAGATTAAGGGACGTATTCTTATTTTAAAACTAAGTGATTTGCTGATTTTTTTCTGGCACAGACATCTGCTTTAAGGCTTTAATTAATGTTGCATGGTTTTAAAGAGATTAGTTTTCACTAGCCTGAAAAATTTCAACATTATGATGAAGATGAAACAGATGTACGAATATTCAGATAAAATAACAAGAAGGGGCTCAATTATCTTTGGAAGGTAAATGTTGCTGACCCCTACTTTTGCCTGATACTAATTACAAACAAAAAGAATCCTAGGATGGCATTCAAATTAGGCAGCTGGGAGGGGATACTGGAAAGAGAAGTAGGGAAGTGTCATAGGAAAGATAAGGGAGCCAGTGAAGGTACCGTATTTACCAGCTACCCTGTGGAAAAACCCTAGGAGTTAATGTAACATACAAACCTGAGAATTATCCCGCTAGAGAGATGATGAAGCTGAAGTCAGGGATAAATGCTGCTCTTTGTGCCTTGTGTGTGTGGTGGAGGGTTGAGGGTAGTGGTGCCCTTTTTCTGTGCTTTTGACCTTCCTATAATCCTGTAAGACTCCTTGTTCAGTTGGGGATGGGACTCTCAGGCACAGAGATGGGATTCTCAGGCACAGAGACTGCACAGATATTGATAGTCTGAAGTCTCAGAAACACACTGAGACTTGTGAGTCTGAGGAATGTGAGCTGGGCACTGGCAGCAAATGCTGCACATGCTGTGTTAATGATGGGGAGGATAAACAGGTTTCATATGTTGCTGATGGGAGTTTAAATGTGGCTACTTCTATAAAAATCAATTTCGAAACACCTATCAAAAGCATAATTGACCAGTAATACTGCTTTGAAGGTTTTCTCCTACAGATATAGTCATAAATGTGCAAAATGATATGTGAATAAGCTTATTAATTGCATCATTGTTTGTAAGGCAAAAGGTTGGAAATCTCCTTAATATTTTTCACTAGAGGACTGGTTAAATTATGGTAACTTAATTTTTTTGTATAAATTTATGAGTTCCAAGTACAATTTTGTTACATGCATAGATTGACTAGAGATCAAGTCAGGGCTTTCAGGGTACTCATCCCTCGAATAACTTACATTGTGCCCATTAAGTAATTTATGATACATTTTAATGCAATACTATGTCATTTGAAAGAATGAGGAAGCTCCTTGTATAATGATATAGGTTGATTGCAAGATATACTATTAGAAGAAAAAAGCAAGGTGCAGCAGTGTTTGTACATGAACATTTGGATAAAAAAATGGTAATGGTGATGGGAGATTGTATGTATTTGTTATATGGGCATAAAATCTATGGAAGACCCACCAAAGATAGTTAACATTTGTTAACTTGGAAGAAGGGAACTGAGGACAAGAGTGAGGGGATACTTTTCCTTCCATATAGCAACTGTATTCCATCACTTACTCAAAAATAAATGTAAATAATTTACAAAGAACATTTTATCTTGGGGGCAGTTGGGAGCTGCTAAATTTTGTTTTAATCTTTCACTGAATATATGATCAGACCTGTGGGAAGGACAGGCAGTTGGGTGGGATGCAGTTTCAGGGAGCCTAAAGGGAGAGAGAATGACTGGATAGAGAAGGAATCAAAGTTTAGTTCCCAGGGCCAAAGCACCAATCAGGGAATAGTATTCAGCTGTTAACTTGTCAGCCAATGTACTTGAGTAGGTAAGGGACTCAGTCTGAAGGTAAAGGGTATCAGGCTATCTGCTTTAACTGCATTTTCTTAGATTCTGTACGTCTGTTTGGTATCCACTAATCACAGGGCCAAACCATAAGTAAATATGGGAAACCGTATTTACCTCTGTCCTGTAAGTCGGCTTGCTGGGAACTCATGTGCAGACCACCTGATCAGAGGTTGTGGCTCTACACACCTTCTTATCTCTCACATACCACGCCACTGTTTGCCCTGCCCCAAATCATCACAGGGCCAGGTACCAGGCAACTAGATATCATCCCTATAGCCCAAAGCCTATTGGAATTATTCAAACTAGCCAATCCTAAACTGTTTCCCTTGCTCTGCCTTGCATTTGCTGCAGAATTCCAATAAAGGCTCTGGCCTATGCCTTCCCCTCACTCCTGCTTCTGCCTCCTGACCAAAGCCTGGTGCTTCCCATGTGGTCCTGTGTGGTGTGGTGCAGGGTGCCCTTCCTCTTGGGAGATGTAAGTAATAAAAATATTCCTTGAATGGTATCATGAATATTATTTGGGGGAAAATTTTGTGTGTGGAAAAATGCAAAGTGTTTAATACTGTCTTCTAGTCCAGTCTCTTCCTGGGAAATCTGTGTCAGAATCTGTGGCAGGAATCTGAATCTGAGAATTTGGAATAAACCAAGAAAATAAATGAAGAATGAAAAAGATGGTCTCATCTTGATCACATCTGCAAGACTGTGCTGTCTGCGACTCAGTGACAGAATTAAATACAGGTGAGAGAAGGGTTCCTGAGATGAGAAAGAATAAAAGACCTTTTCAGAGGGGAAATGGGAACAACTGATTTATACTTCCAGGCAGCAAAGACAGTTGAATATGTATAAAACATAATGGTGTGCCCCCGAGAAGTCTGCATGAATAGAGCCTCCTTTTGCCTTCTAGACTTCCAATACTCCCTGCCAAGAGAGTATACACATTTCCACTTAAGACAAAAATAAACCCAGAGCTCTTAAAAAACAGCTTTATTAGGATATAATTCACATACCACATTATACCATATATGTTAGTTTTATAGGGCTACAAATTACCACAAACTGGGTGGATTAAAACAACACAATGTCTTATTGAATATTGTTTTATTTTATTAAATATTTACAGAATTTTATTTTACATTTACAGAATTTACAGAATATCGTTTTATTTTATTGAAAATATTTATTTTCTCACAGTGCAGGAGACTAGACATCCAAAATCAGGATGTCAGCAGTGGCATGCTCCTGAAGGCTCTGGGGAAGAATCCTTTCCCTCCTTTCTATGTTCTGGTGGTTCTCAGAAGTCCTTGGTGTTCTTTGGCTTGTAACTCCATTGCTTCATTCTGTCTCTTTCATCACATGGCCTTCTTCCCTGTGTCTCCTCCGTGTCTTCAAATCTCTCTCCTTTTATAAGGACACCAGTTCTTGGATTTAAGTGCTCATCCTGATCCAGTTTGGCCTCATCTTAACTTGATCACATCTGCAAATTTCCCATTTCTAACTAAGGTGACATTCAAGGTACAGAGGGTGGGACTTTAACATATCTTTTTAGTGGACACAAATCAACCTATAACACCATAAACTCACCACTTAACGTATACAATTTAATGGTTTATAGTATACTCACAGAATTGTGTGATCATTATATCAACTTTAGAACATTTTCATCACCCCACAACGAAGCCCCGTACGCATCAGCAGTCACTCTCCGTTTTCCCACAACACTCCTCCAAGTCCTAGGCAACCACTTCTCTACGTTCTGTCCCTATAGATCGCCTATTCTGGACATTTCATATAAATGAAATAATATAGTATGTGGCTTTTTATGTCTGGCTACTTTCACTTAGTATAATGGCTTTTGTTTTTCTGTTTTTTGGTGGTGGTGGTTTTTTTTTTTTTTGAGATGGAGTCTCACTGTCACCCAAGCTGGAGAGCAGTGACACAATCCTGGCTCTCTGCAACCTCTGCCTCCCAGGTTCAAGTGATTATCCTGCCTTAGCCTCTCCTGTAGGTGGGATTACAGGCACCCCCCCCACCATGCCTGGCTGATTTTTGTATTTTAGTAGAGATGGGGTTTCACCATGTAGGCCAGGATGGTCTCCAAGTCCTGACCTCAAGTGATCCACCTGCCTTGGCCTCCCAAAGTGCTGGGATTACAGATGTGAGCCACTGTGCCTTCTAAATTTCATGCATGTTGTATCAGTACTTCATTCCTTTTAATGGCTGAATAATATTCAATTGTACAGATATACCACATTTTACTTAAGCATTTATCAGTAGATGGACATTTGGGTTGTTTCTATTTTTTAGTGATTTGAATAATGCTGCTATGAAAATTTGTGTTCAAGTTTTTGTGTGGATATGTGTTTTCATTTCTCTTAGGAGTATACCTAGGAATGGGATTGCTAGGTCATATGGTAACAGTACATTTAGCTGTTTGAAGAACCGCCAGACTGTCTTCCAAAGCAGCTATATCATTTTGCATCCCAACCACAATGTATGAGGATTCTAACCAATTTTTCCAAATCCTCATCAACACTAGTTATTATCTTTTATTATGACCATCTATGTAGGTGTGAAGAGATATGTCATTGTGGTTTCGATTTATATTCCCTTGATGACTACTGAGGTTGAGCATCTTTTCATGTACTTATTGGTAATTTTTATCTCTTCTTTGGAGAAATGCCTAATCAGATTCTTCACACATTTTAAAAACTGGACTGTCTGTCTTTTTATTAATTAGTTGTAAGAGAGGTCTTTATATATTCTAGTATAAATACCTTACATATAATTTGCAAATATTTTCTCCAACTTTGTGGGTTGTCTTTTCATTTTCTTGATAGTGTCTTTTGAAGCACAAAAGTTTTCAATTCTGATGAAGTCCACCTTATCTATGTTGTTTTCTTTTGTTGCTTGTGCTTTTGATGCTATATCTAAGAAAGAGAACTTTTTAAAGACATATTGCTTATTGAAAATGAGTAAATCATTTATGTGAAAAATTCTGGGCTAACGAAGTGATGGTGAATACAATAACTTATACCACTTTAGGCTTTCTTTCTAGAGTCACTTATTTGTGTTTCATTTAGGATTCTTGTCCTTATACAAGAAGAATAATTATGTAGATGACCATTTATTCAAATAGTTACTGGTGTATAATATTGTTGTGATTCCTATTTGGATAACTAACATTTCTGTTAAATAATGTTCTAACTTGTTCACGGAAAGTAAAAAGAATATAATTAAAATAAGAAATTCTACTCTCAAAGCTAATCCAAAGTTAAAATTTATTTTAATAAAAAGATGCTCACTATATTTTAAGTCAAAATAGCAGAATTGCAAAATGTTTAGTACATTCCAATTTTTGTAAAACATTATATAGATATTTAATTGGAAATAAGTTTAGAAGAATATAAGCAAAAAGTTAATAATGGTAATCTATCAAAGGGCTAATATCCAGAATCTATAAAGAACTAGAACAGATTTACAAGAAAAAAACAAACAAACC